>JAENHJ010000418.1:600000-766474 GCA_025330945.1 Mucuna pruriens
GACACAAGCAAGAACAAATTAATCTAACAAGAATTACAATCATAACAGCAAAGGAAGACAAACCCATTCATTGATTAACTAGTGTAGCGATATAGAAGGTGTATGAATTCATTGAATGTGGACTCAGCTTACTGCAACGATCGCCAATAGTAGCTGTAGTATTCCACCAGAGATGGCTAGGTATTGAGGGGTTGAATCACCAAGTAGTGTGCCAGCATGCCCTGATAGTCTCCTCTTAGCAACCGGCCGCTACCCAGACATTGGTCTTGTGTCCGTTTGATCGACCAAATGCCATACTAAAGCACCATGGAACAAAGAAGAATGAAGTAAGAATAGAGGTGAATGACGAAGTGTATGTGAACTTAGTTGTGTACACTTGCTTAACTTCGCTTCTTATGATTGAACTACATCTTCCTTATTTATACATGTATAGTCTAACTACTTTCTAACAGAAATAACTATTCTAACTAACTTGTCATAACAAAAAGAACAACCTCGACTAACTAACTGTTTTCCTAAATAACACGTGCTAGAATTGCTGGAGTAGATTCTGTCTTTGCTTGTCGAGATAGATCCCGACAGAAGAGAGTCGGCTAGATTGGAATCGGCATCTAGTTAGGACGCTTTCGGCCTCAGCTAGGATGACTTTGATCTCTCGAGTCGTCTACATCCAGAGTCGGCCATGCAGAACCTCCATGTGGAGTCGGCCAAAAGAGGAACTTGTCTTGGCTGGGATGAATTTAACTGGTTGAGACGCCTTCAATTGGCCAAGACGCATTTAGTCTCAACTGTGATGGCCGTGAGGACTTGGTCTCAGTCTCGACTAGGATGGTTTCGGGACTCTAGTTTGACTTGCAAAATGAGGCTACTCTTTTTGTTAGCTAAAATCATCAAATGAGCATAGATTTGTATTTTCCCTATTTTAACCTTGGAAATCTGAGTCTTAGCCAATACATGATTCTTAACTACAATTTAGAGTATATTTTACCCATCTTAAGACCTTATAGGGTGTCTAAAATATGAATGATCAGACCCCCCCCCCACACCTACATTTTTGCACTCCTTGGCAAAATCATAACATATTAGTTTAAGGGAACGAAAAACAATTAATTGTGAGAATACGATGCATTTTTAAATGAAAACCCTTAAGTTGACAAAATAGAATAAGTATACATTCACCCTAGAATCAAGACACTCAATAAATTAATGAAATTACTTTTTCCAACATCCAAAACGAACAAGCAAAAACAAAAATTTAAAAATAACCACAACATGATATAGCTCTCTTTAAGGTATGTGCTCTCAATCTCTCAAGTGTTTAGATTTGTGTTTACACTCAAGCATCCTATGTTAACTAGCACTACCAAGTTTTAACTAGCCTCTAATTTTACAACTTTAAAACACACATGCAATTAGTGATCAACGTGACTTTATTTAGGGTTGTAACGTGGCTAGGGTAAGGTAGGATATATAAGAGGTGAAGTAAGCTTGAATAACCAAAGGGGAGAGAGGATCAATGGGGAATAAGTCTATAAGTATGGAGACTAACCCCACAAACATTTTTCACATAACACTTCCTGTCTTTTCTGTTTATATTTTTCTTTCTTTTTCCCACCTTTTATTTTTGTATTCTTGCAGCATTGTGTTACATTTTTCTTGCAACCTTTTTGCTTTTGCCTCTCCCTCCTTTATTTATCCTCCATTTTTCTTTTTACACCCCTTTCTTTCTTTTCAACAACCCTTCATCACAACATAAACGCATTACTTGATACTAGCTAATCTTTCAATGTACCACTCACAACACATTGAGGTACTACCCCTACACTTATGTGGAACCTATTCCCAAAACAATTCCAAAGCTCCTTTAACCCATATAGTTTAGGTTGATCATGGTTTTTCCACTTTTGGCTTGTAATGAGCTACTATAAGATAAAAATGGATATATGGGCTCAAAGAGGGTAAACAAAGGATTTTATTTGCATGGCAAGTCCATTTGGCTAGTAGCTTGTGAAGAAAGATGGCCTATATCATGTCATTAATGCATGTGAAACAAGTAGTATAAGAAAGAGTCAAGGCAAAACCTAGAGTAATCTAGCAACATAGATGCAAAAGTCATACAAGAAAGAAGAGAATGACAAGATAGATGTAAAGCCATTTCATATAAGGCTCAAAAAATCTCACACGGATAATTGCTCTATCACTAATGATTTCAACTTTAATTTTTCAGTTACTTATTTCCAAAGCATGCGAAAATTTCGTTCCATGTCAAGTTGAAAACCTCTTACCCAGGATTATGCATTACCTCTTCATGTTTTATTCATTCTAAAGAAATCCATTTAAACTTTGCAAAATATTTTTCTCAACAATCGAGAAAACAGAAAAACAAAGACACAGTCGGAAAACAAAAAAACAAAAAAATGGGAAATGAAAACATAACAAAAATAGAAAAACGTAATAGAGCCAGAGTCAGCCCAGAGCCGACAGAAAAGGAACCAAAGTTGGCACAAACGCGACATGCATAAAATTAAAAATATCGTAAAAATAAATGACAAAAAAGAAGAAACAACACCTACGACTAAACCCCCCCAACACACACACACACACTTCAATGAAGCATTGTCCTCAATGCAACCATATATGCACATAAGGGAAAGGGGGAAATAAGAAAAACTTCTTTCTCATGGCAGAAAGAATGTACAAAATTTAATATCTAGGATTTATGCTCCACTCCTATTTGTAATAGCTTGAGGGAGTCTCCTCCTCATCCATCTTGATAATTTCAATATCATATCTTCCGGTGGCTTCTTCAACCAAAATCTGATCGGTGAATTCTTGACCAGGTGGCCATAAAAGCTTCTCAGCTACTTCAGATTTTGTAACAGCTCTTCTACTTGGAGTTGGTCGACTATACTTACTGGAACATGTAATGGCATCACCCCTGATGTCAATGGGGATTGCATTGCTACAACCTCCATAATATTTGCATTGTCTACGATTCCTACACTTGCATTAGTAGCATTACTGATTTTTACACAAGGAACACACTCACAATTAACAAAATTCATAAAATCAACATTTCCAGAAAATTTAGGGTTTTCAAATAATTCATAATGGAATTTTACTGAGGCTTGTAATGGTTTCACCATGGGTAGCACTAGTATTGGCTCTGCTACTGGTGAGGGAAATGAAGAAGATTTACTCGTTGCTTGTTGAATCGGCAATCGGGATTGGATTTGCCTGTCCGAGTGTAGCTTCGCCTATCCAAGTGTCATCTCGAATGCCCACGTGTAGAGTTGATTACTTGGCATAGTCCCGACTTCTGTCTCGTTGCGACCTTGGTTACGAAGACTAGACTCGACATTTGTTTGGTAGTAGATTCAGCAATCTAGGATAGACTCAGCCTCGGCCTGTTTATGGTTTCAGCTCTTAGAGGCGGACTCAAATTCTTCCTAATTGTTAGAGTTAGACTCGGCTCACTCCAAGTTGTTGGAGTCGGTCCCGACTTCCTCCTCATTTCTGGAGTTAGACCTGGCTTCCTCCTAAATGTTAGAGTCGGTCTCGTCCTTCTCCCTATTTTGGAGTTGGACCTGGCTCCAATCACTACTGCCACTTCTGCCCCTACTGACCCTTCAGCAATAGCAACACAAATTTCTACACAGATGGAGCATTTTGTGCCTCCATCACATCTGCATTCATAGTCGGCTAAACAAGGACAAGGAAAATCAACCATATCAACCATGTTAGAAAGTTCAGAAATATCAAAAGAGTGGGCAAGATCCAGCACATCAACCGAAAAAATATTACCAAGGTCCGAAACTTCAGTCCTAGTATTTAAAACTATAGCCAAGTTGAACCCGTTAGCCATAGAATCCGAAATTTCAATGGTATCAGCAAAATCAGAAATATTGACCACATAGTCAACTATTTCAGCCATATTAACATTGCCCGACATATCAATCCCAAAGTCAGCAATTTCAACACTATTCGACCAATCAACCACAGAGTCGGCAATTTCAACACTCACCGACATAACAGCAATAGAGTCAGCAATTTTAACACCAACCAACATATCAATACCCAGAGAATTGGCAATTTTAACACCAACCAACATATCAATACCCAGAGAATTGGCAATTTCAACACCCACCGACATACCAACAACAAAGTTGGCAATTTTAGCACCGACCAACATATCAATAACTAGAGAATCGGCACCCTCGGCCCTATTAGCAAAATTAGCATCAACACCTACGGACTTAGCAATCTCAGTCATATTGACTGAAATATCCAACACAAAATCAGCACCCTCGGTCCTCTCGATAGGGTTAGCAACATCAATCACAGAGTAGGAAACTTCAACCATATTAGCCAGGTCAGCAATAGTCTCTACACGGTCGGCACTCTCGACCATCTTAATAGAGTCAGCAACATTCACTACATATGTAGAAACATTAGTCATCTTAGCAAAGTCAAAAACATCATCCATAGAGTCGGCAACTTCAGCCATCTCAGTAGAGTCAAAAACATCATCCACAGAGTTGACAACTTTAGCCACAACATCTGCATTTGTAACTACTAAAGGTTGTACTACTACCACTTCTGAATTAGCTATAACTCCTACACCTGCAGCTGCACTAATAGCATTACTAATTTGTACACAATTAGAACACTTAGTTAAATCGTTACAAGCATAATCACAATCAGGAATAGAATTTTCCAAATCTAGAATTTTAGAAAACTCATAATGCATATTAACTGATTGTTGTTGTGGTAGTTCCTTGCCACTCATATTTTCTTCTTGTGGATTGGGGATGGTCTCAGAAGGACTATGTCCAAATCTCTTGGAACGTAACTGATTTGTTATGGTGGTTAAATCTCTAATTTGTATTTGCAAATCTTGTTGTACGACATACATATCCTCTTGGAATTTCATGTTGTTCATTGTTAGTTGTTTCATGAACTCTTCCAGCAAAGATGCACTACCAGATTGCGGACGTGGTTGTTGGAAAGGTGGTGCTTGGTATTTTTGTGGTTTAATGTCATACAAAATGGGAGAAGCACTGGTTGGATGTCCTCCAGAACCACACATACCACATTCTTGCACTAGTGGCCTATTGGGGTGTTGTCTAGTTGCTTACTGTCTAAAAATAAAGGTCAATTCCTCTAGACCATCTTCCAATCTCTGATTTCCAGCAACAACTACCTCCTTCCTTACTCCAGATGCAGTAGATCCTCTAAAGCATTGTTGAGTGTTACTTGTAGAGTCATGAAACTCAGGCAACACATGGGTTAGACCAAACTGATAATGTTCCCATGACCGGGCTTGTTCCCAGTCGAGATATCGAGAACACCAATGTTGGTACATCATAGCATGTGTAGCCTATTCCCTCAAGGTTAGAACCAGTATCAGAATTACCAAGAACAAAAGAATTAAAATTGGTACTAGTATTAGGATGGGAGGTATACATGTTATTAATAGAATCAAATACAAAAACAGAAACAGAATGTCACTACAATTAAAAAAAATTATGCAGAAAAGAAAAAAAATTGGATTATCCTACGTAAAAAGAATTAATCGAAAGTAATGTAATGATCCAGATAATAGTAAAAAAAACAAATTTTAGAAAAATAAGAAAGTAATAATGAAGATACAGTAAAAAAAAGTTATGCAAAACAAATGAATGCAAGATGCAATATCTAAAAGAAAATTTTATGCAGTAAAAAATGAATGCCCGATATAGTAAACAAATGATGCAGAAAAGTGACTACAAAATACACAAAACAAATTATGCATAAAAATTTATGCAAAAGAAAAAAATTATACACCGATTGGCCTTTTTTTCTAAAAATTACTCACGCACACGACAGACTCACACTCAAAAACTCAATAAACAAAAGAACACAAACACGACAACTAAAAATAGACTCGGTAAACTAAAAATACAGGCTCAGTAAACTAAAAACACAGGCTCGACATGCGGAGAAAAAAACTTAGACTCGGCATGTAGAAAAACTTAAACGCGACAACTTAAAACAGACTAAAAACAAACAAACTTAGACTCGAAATACCAAACAGACTTTAGTAGTTAGCAATCAAGGACAAACTCGGTAGTTAATAAGCAAACAGACTTAATAGTTAGTAAACAAACAGATTAATAGTTAGTAAAAAAAATAGAGTCAATATATTAAAAAGAACAGATATGGTCACTAATACTTAGACATGACACTCTACAGACTCGAGTTCAGCAACTACTCAAACTTGGCACACTAGGAACACATAATGTGTGTCTTTAACAATGATGCCAATTTGATAGTTGAGATTTTAGTCATCATTTCTCCTATCAAAATAACTAGATTTCCTATGTATGGGTATCATAGGGAAACCTAGGTCGAATTTCTCAAGGACACGTGATTCTAGTGGTTCCTAGTGTAAAGGGCTGAGATACATGCAAACCAGAGGGTGCAGAGTGTGAACTCGGAAAATAAAGGTAAAACAGGAGGGTTTGGTTTGTAAAGTAAAGACAGAAAGTAAATGGCTATCTATGAAGGTAAAGGCAGCTACAATTAACTACAATTAAGCAAAACATATAGTTATCATATCACTATCAAATGGTACCAATGAGATGGCTCTGTGTTTCAGCTCCTATTACTCAAGCAACTCCTTACCAACCTCAATCTTAAGACAACTGCCTAACATTCGTCCATTGCCGATTGAGGGCTTACACAATCGCGGCCTCGAGTTAGCAGGGATTATGCTCGTGGTTGATGTAGGTTATCTATTGATTATCTATAGAGTTGCTAGATAGGTTCTGATTGACCCCTAATCTAACGTGATTTGCCCCTACCATGCACAATTGTGACACAAGTAGAGATAAAGAAATTTATAGGAATTACAATCATAATGGTAAGAGAAAACAAAATCATTTCATTGGATAACAATGATGGCGATACATGAATTGAAATGGATATAAAGAAAGATGTAATTATCTTCCCACAATGACCGCCAATGGTAGTTGTAGTGTTCCACCGAAGATAGCCAGGTACTAAGGGGTTGAATCACCAGAGTGTGCCAAATTCCTGGTCAGTCCTCTCTAGCAACCAGCCTCTACCTAGACACTGGTCCTGCATCTACTCGACCAACTAGATGCCATATTGAAGCACTGTGGAACAAAGAGGAATGAAGTGAGAACGTGGAGGTGAACGATGGAGTGTATGTGAACTTAGCTGTGTATGCTTGCTCAAATTCAATTCTAACCAATGAATGAACTACATCTTCTTATTTATACATGGATAGCCTAACTAACTTTCTAATAGAAATAACTATTCTAACTAACTTGTTGTAACAGAAAGAACAACCTTTACTAACTAACTATTTTCCAAAATGGCACATGCTGGAATTGCTGGAGTGGATTCGGTCTTTGCTTGTCGGGACGGATCAGGATAAAAGAGAGTCTGATAGATTGGAATCGACATCCGGTAAGGAATTGACATTCGGTTAAGACGCTTCCAGCCTCAGTTGGGATGACTTTGATCTCTAGAGTCGTTGATGAGTCGTATTTTATACACTTTACAGGACTCTAAGATGAGTGTTTTTGGGATCATTTTGTGCTTAAGAATTGAGTATTATCTAAGATTCATATTTGGACCTAGAAATAGGGAAAGTATAAATCTATGCTAACTTGAGAATTTTAGCTAATGAAAGAATCTATTCATTTCTACAGGCCGAATTGATGAGGCTCATCAAGAGTCTTGACCTATGAGAGTCATCCCGACCAGTTGACTCCTTCTCGACTGGCCAACTCAACGATCCAACAGCCCAATAAGGAGTGGCCCAATTGCGTTATCCACGTCAGTAACCAGCACAAAGGTCATCCCAACTCCAGCTCAACTACCATGTCACTCCTAGAGAATCTGCCACGTCACTCTAAAGAATCTTTGTAAGGGTAGAATAGGCAATTCAGTTATAATTCTGTTAGGAGTCGTTAGGAGTAGCAAGTCACAGCTCGTGTATATATAGGAGGAGTTGTGCACTTTTTTAGGGGTCTAGAATTCATATTTTCCACTTCCATTGTTTCCATTTTCTCACTCTCATTTTCTACACTCACAGTGATGCATAGTGCTTTCAATGGTGCTTCTCTCGATTGAGGAAGTGCAAGTCAGAAACTGAGAAGCTGAAGATCGTCAGAGGTGACCGCTTGGATTACCAACGCATTCCAGTTGATCTGATCCTCAGTGTTTTGGTTAACGGAGGTGAACCATCGCCGTTCTTCCATGGAGATTGTTGTAGAAGGCGGAGTCACTAAATTCAGATCCTGTGTTTGTATTTCAATCTTAATAATATGAGTGTTTTCTAATTCTGTGCTCTGGTTGCATTCTCACACTTTAATTCACTACATGCGTTATGATTGCACAAAGTGACGTGAATCATGTTGAACTAAGCCGATTGGAACTGATTTAACTAATTCAGTAGGTAATCAACTAGAAAACCTAATTGAGAACCTAAAATCAACTCTGGACTTAATCCTTGCCAACTGATGAGATAGCAATTGTGTAAATCCTCGGTATGGCAGTGGACGAACATTTGATGATCGTCATAAGAAAACCTAAGGTTGATATGGACTGTGGACTAGAGTTATTGAACTAGAATGGACTTGATTGTTGAGACTGAACATGAACACAGTAATAGCAATAGAACAACTTAGTTTAATTGCATTTACATTCTTAATTTACTTTCAATCTTTCATTACTTGCATTCAAACCCCCTTATTTCCTGCTTTTCCGTCCGAGATAGAGTCAGTTCAACTCTGTTGTGTCTGTTTGTGCTTAACCGAGACCGAATCGGATAAGTCTCTACTGAGACCATATCGGCCTAGTCTTTGTCGAGAGCAACTCGACACTCTACACTTGATAGTTCCTATTTTATTTCAATTTCACACAAAATCATAATTGAGCACACTGTGTCCTTGAGAAAATTCGACCAAGGGTTGACTATGCTATAGTTAGCTTTAGTTTATTTGATGCACATTGAGATGACTAAAAAATACGCTTATCAGTCGTCTACATGCAAAGTCGGTCATGCAAAACCTTCATGCGGAGTTAGCCAGGAGAGGAACTTGTCTTGGCTGGGATGACTTCAGTTGGCGGAGGCGCCTTCAGTTGGTTGAGATGCATTTGGTTGGCCGAGATGCATTTGATCTCGATTGTGATGGCCGTGAGGGCTCGGTCTTGGTCTTGGCTGGGATGGTTTCAGGACTCTAGTTTGACTTGCAAAATCAGGCTACTCTTTTTGTTAGCTAAAATCAGCAAATTAGCATAGATTTGTATTTTCTTTATTTTAACCTTGGAAATCTAAATCTTAGCCTATACATGATTTTTAACTACAATTTATAGTCTATTCTACCCATCTTAAGACCTTATAGGGTGTCTAAAATATGAATTACCAGGCCTCCATTGGCACCACATCACACAATACCTTATCTTCATATTTTCCTATGGTAAAGAACACTTTGACTTGCAGTCCACCACTAACTTTCCATGCTCACTAAGCCACTAAAGCCTATACGGTCTCGGATGTATAATAGTGGATAGGGCTAACTTACTCACCAACCTCTCACTGGCCATATTCACGCAACTACCATCATCTATTATGAAAGAACACAAGTTACCTAAGACATGACACCTAGAACGAAAAATATTTTCCCTTTGTGTCTCATCTTCCTCTATCACCTGGCTCCCCATCGACCTCCTCACCATAAGAAAATCCTCTTCAACATGGGAATCATCACTACAACTTCCTAAATTGCTAGAGGTAGATGTATCTCCATGTGAGCTTTCAATCTCTACCTCACCATTATCCCTCAAAATCATGGCTCTCTTATTAGGATATTGAGAAATTATATACCCTCTGCCAAGGAATTTAAAACATTTAATACCACTCATCCTAGGTGTAGGTGTAACAATCATCTCTTTACAAACTTAGAAGGGATCACTCCTAACTTTCTCCTTATCTCTACCCCTCCAACTACTAGAACTAGTTGTGGATCTCCTAGAGGCACTCCTCCTCTTCAATTGCATCTCAACTTTTACTGTTTGATGCACCAAAATTCCCAAATTACTATAACTCTACAGTTCCACTATATCTTGTATCTCCCTATTTAACCCATGCAAGAATCGAGCTATGGTAGCCTCCTCTCTTTCCCTAATCTAGGCTCTCAATAGGGTCAATTCCATTTCCTTATAGTACTCCTCTGCACTCTTAGAACCCTGATACAAACTTTGGAGCTTATGATATATATCTCTCTCATACGAAGTTGGCACAAACCTCTTTCTCATCATTCTTTTTAAGTCATACCAACTTTCACATGGTTCCTCTATGCCTCTCCTAATGTCATCCATCAAAGATGTCTACCAAACCAAGGCATAATCTTCTAAAGATACTACAACCAAACTCACACCCTTTCGACCTTGTATACCGAAACTAGTTATCAGTTGCTTAACTTTGAGCTCCCAATATACGTAGACTTTCGACTTATAATCCCTCACAAATTGAGGTATTTTACATTTTCCTAAATCCAAATCATCTCTCCTATCTTCTTCTCTTCTATATTACCTTTCACACCTCTCTTTTCTCCTATGTCTTTCACGCCTTTCTCACCTCTCTTCCTTAGAGGAATAGGAACTCCTATTATGACCACTGTGACCTACAACACCCTCCTCTTTGTTATTAGTGCTATATGCATCCCTTTGCACCACATTAAGGCTTTTACCCACCAAGTCCAAATTTTCTCTCAACTCCTTCATAGTATTTAGGATGTATCTAGACTTAGGTGAAAGTCCTTCCCAATTCACACTCGAACTTCTTATCTTCCTACACTCCAAATGCCTCCTAACCTCCTAAAATACTATAGTACCAAGATACAAATAAGAAAAACAAAACCTCGCCCACTCACAAAGTGTTTCCTCATACTCGTGTTTCACACTTTTTATGGCTTTTTCGCTAGGGTAGTCTCTAGCCTTTTACCTCTAACTCACTCTCTAAAATTGTCTAAAGAACTACTCTCTAAATCAAGTATCTCAACTACAAGTGAAAGCCAAGCAAATCTCAAGATACTCTTAGGAAAGCAAAAGGAGAGAAAACCAAGGACAAAACTATAGAAGCCAAAAAATTGACAATAAAAAAAAACTAAGAAAGGAAAGTTAAACTGAATAAGAATTTTAATGAGACAAATAAAAAGACTCAAGAAAAAAAAAAGACAAGTAAACACACTAAGAAACTCATTAGCAAGGTCAAAAAATACTACACCTACCATGCACCAAACTAACAAACTAGAGTTTCAAAATGCATAACTTTTTTCTTACAACTTTTGGACCATTAACTTTTTTTCTTTAAATTTTTTTTCTTGTGGCTACACTTGGTATTTTGTTCTTTGTAGGGAACAACAACATAAATCTTTTTTCTTTCATGTTCTGAAACTTTTTGTCCACAACACTTTGGCCCACAATTTTATACGACACAAACACTACTCTAGCACAACTTTTGCATAGTTTTCTCACAAACACATGGTGAACACTACATGTAGGAAAGCAACATAAAACACAAGATTGACACGTTCTTTTTCTAGTTTTCTTCTACAAGAATCATAGCAAACAAGCATGCAACACAACTCACCACAAAGCACAATTGCAGGCAGCAAGAATCATGCTATCAAGAAGGAAAATTTGACCAAACCCTAGCTGAACGACTTTGACTAATCATCCAAGAAGACGCAATTTTAATGAATTTTGACAAAATAAGACCAGAGATAGAAACTAGACATCAAAACGAAGAAAACACAATAAAAACAAAAGGAAACGAATGAGAAACAATCAAGAATGAAGCAAAAACAACCTTACCATAAGTGGTTCGTGTAAATGCTAAGTGAAAAGAAAAGTAGCCTTCAGTTGCGGCTCAAGAATAGAACGCAAAGAATGACTTTCCACAAAATAAGCATACAACCACAAACTAGACTCACAAACAAAAAGAACTCAACAAAAACAAAGGGAAATGGATAAGAAACAAAGAAGAACGAAGCTAAACAATCTTACTGAAAGTGGTTCGTGTAACTACTACACGATGCAGCAAAAACTTCCACTTATGGCAGTTTTGCAAGCTGCCACCTAGCTTTTCTAGTACTGGAGCTGGCTTTTGATACCACTTGATGAACCTGGACTCGTGTCTCCCAACAAAGCTAGCTGGAACCAAGGGAAAACCCTCAAGAACACCAAAGAAGGCAACACGAAAGCCAGAAAGAAGAAAGAAAGAAAACACAAGGAAGGAAGGAAGGGGGGTTTCGCCATTAGTCCTAAGACTAGACAAGAATATCAAGATTTTCCATGAGCACCTTGGATGCTTGATGAGAATAGGATCTTTAGACAAACTAAGAGAAAGGAGAGAAAGCTCTCACACGTGCAAAGGCACATAACTATTCCACATTGAAAAATGATCAAAAGTCCTCTACACCCTTGCATGGGGAATCCTTTTATAGTATGATTAGTGACTTAAGTAGACTTCACTAATCATGCCTAAGGCCTATGAAAAGGTCCAAAACACATAGGGCCTAATAAGCAAAACTAGTCTTATCCCTAGCTTAGTAACCAAAACAAGACTAGCTTTAGTCACGAAGTTAGAGACCAAAAAAATGGCTAAGTAGCTTGGACTATCTAATGACCTTTGTCATAAGGCTATCTTATACTATGAGCTATACAAAAGAAGGTACAAAGATACAAAATATTCCCAACCCTATACATTGCCTTCAAGGCAACTGGTCACACTATATACAATAGGATCATCCATTATCAAACGAATGATATTCACTTATATATCTTATGAGAATAGGTCATTAACATTCCACTTAAGTTCTTATATGTTTTTATTTTATTAATACCTATCTAAGATGTATTAAAGTTTTAGGATTTTTAAAAGGAATCATTCGTTTAATTAGGTCAAAGAGTCTTAGGATAAAGGTTCATTTTCTCCTTACTACTAAACTCTTATATTTTCGTTCTCATCCTTGCTCACCAAGTCATGGCATTGCTTGTTGAGCCACTAAAAAATTAGTTTCATTAGGATATACATTGTTGCTTGGCAATGGCACTTCCTCACTCAACAAACCTATTCATAAAGAGGTAGTGTTCACAAAATCTATTTAGAGAACTCAATAAAACATCTTTTCTCTTAGTGAGCCAGGCCATAAAGAAGTTTAGTTCCTTGGTTCTTGTTGAGGTGCTTAGCGAATGGTTAGTTTGCTTAGTGATCCAACCACATAAAGCTTTATTTTCTAAAAACATACTAGGGTTCTCAGCAAATAGATAACCCGCTTAACAAGCTAGGTCATAGAGAAGTTTAATTCCTTAGTTCTTATTGAGATGCTTAGAGAATGATTAGTTTGCTTTAGCTGGATTCTTAAAGTATTTAAAGCTAAGGAAGTCACTCGCTCAACAATTATAGTACTCGCTTAGCGAATTTATGAGTTTTTAAGATCTTCGCTCAATGAGCATTCAAACCAATTAGCAATGTTTATCATGTCTTCCAAAATTATCACTAAGTTTTTCAATGCAATTAGCGAGACACCATTCTTGCTCAACAAGCACTCATACAATTCGTGAGTTTATAATCTTTACTCAGAAAACACTCATTACAGAGATATGTTGTTTTCCCATATTTTCAAGTCTTACTCAATGAGAATACCCTTTGCTTAGCAAATCAACACAAATAGTTCAACACAAAACACAATTTTCATCCAAAGTGCACTCCAAACATCACATTATCATTCTAAACATTTTAGATCAACATAACATAAATCATATGAACATATTCTAATCATATGAACATAAATCATATTCTAATCATCAAAACCTTCATTCCAAAAGAAAATCAACACTTCATAGATTTTCATGCATTTTCTTCAAAACTTAAAACTATAACAATAGATTATACCCTATCATGTTACTAAATGTTGTAGTATGTTTAACAACATTCATAATCATCATATAACAAATTCTACACATTAAAATGCATAGAGATAAGTTTCTTTTACTTAGAGTGAAGATTGAGAATGAAAACTTTAGTGAATGAGCTAGAACTTCAATAATGGTGTTTGAGTATGGGAACAAAAATTAGAGATCAAGGAGGGTGAAGAAGCTTTGAGCTTTAGTTGATTAGGTTACTTAAAGGAGGATTAGTGCAACCATAAACCCACATGGTTAAGGAGAGATTTATTAACTAATAGATTAAGCTAAAAATGCTAAATCACTTTTGAGAAAAATGACAAAGATGTGACTAATGACTCCTTACCACATTTAGGTGATATTGCTTTTGAATTTCATACCACAAATGGTAAGATAATTAATTATAAATAACATAGTTAATCTTAATGTTTCTTAACTTAGTCATTTACTCCTTTCATCTTAGGCTAGTTCGAGATTTTCTTGAAAAATGTGTAAACTGAGTGAATGATAATATATTATTGACTCATGATGTACCTTGGCTTACTAAGTATTTTCACTAATATTAAATTAAATTATATATCATAATTATTTCAATCATTTAATTAATCATAGAAGATAAAATATAATGTAACCATTTCTACTTGCATTGTTAAACTCATCACGTATATTTGAGATATTCTTTACATTAACTTGCATAGGCCTCGCGATTTTGTCTTTGAAAAGAGCTTTGATAAGTTAAAAAATGTTTATAAATTATTTAATCTTAGTTCTTAAATGATGTGAGACTTTTTTGTGTACAAGAACAATATTAAATACTAACACTAATTATTGAGGTAAAAATGAAATTAGTTAAACTATTCACTTGGTCTTACCATGTCCATATTTTAAATTTTAGTCCTTATAAAAAAATTATAAGTTTTATACTTTACACATATATAAAAATTGTTTTAATTCTTATTATTAATTTTTTTTACTTTACACTTTCTAAAGCCATTATATATTTTTTTTTACGACAAATAAATTATAGTACTAAAACTTACTATTTTTTTAATGTAAAAACTAAAATTTAAAATGAGAATAATTATGCTGGCCAAATAAGTAATTTGACCAGACTAAAATTAGTTGAAAAAAGTTGACATAAATTTTAATTAAAAACAGCAATTACACCAAGTTACGTATTGGGCATCCTTGAAAGAGTAAAATTAAAGACAACGGCAGCGTCTGGATTATTTATCTTAGAACCCAGGTCAGCATCGTCCTCGTATCATAATCACCACCAACCTCCTACTCCTAATTCAAAGCGCCCTCTCTCGCGCATTCCCGGAGACGCCGTCGTTTTGGCAACGCCGGCGCCTCCGCCTCCGCCTCACCCCATGGCCGCCGACAAAACGAAGCCCTCCACGCTCTCGCTCCCAGTAAGCGTCGTCGTTTCGGCCATCGCCTACATTTATTTCTCCACCGTGTTCGTCTTCATCGACCGTTGGCTCGGTCTCTTCTCCTCCCCGGGGATCATGAACACCGTCGTTTTCACCGCCCTCGCCTCCGTCTGCGTCCTCACCTACCGCGCTGCAATTTCCGCGGATCCGGGTCGGGTTCCCTCCACCTACATGCCCGACGTCGAAGACGTCGAAAGCCCCATCCACGAGATCAAACGCAAGGTCACCCTTCCTCGCCTCTCTGTCGTTTTATTTAAAAGTTTACCATCGTTTGGGGTTTCGTTTCTCGTCGTTCATTGCTTTTCTTTTTTCTTCCGCGTGCTTGTTTTTCTTCTGCATTTTCAATTCTCTCGCGGCTTAAATTAAGCTCGATTTCGTAAGGGTTTATTGTCGTCGTCGTTTCGTCATCCTCGGCTAGCGGAAAGAGTGGCATTTTGCAGTTTGTGCTGTTTTAGTGTCGTTTCGTTCTGAAGCGTTGTCGATCGTTTTAGACCTGTTGGTTTGTGGTACTCTTACAAGACTAGAGATTTTTGGATATTCGTTTTTAGTTGGAGAGTTTGAACACGTTCAAAGAAGGCCCCAAGAGGCACCATGGAGAAGTGTAGATTGTATTGTTTTTAGTCTGTGAAGAGGAGGAGAGGGAGGCCAAAAAGGACATTGGAGGAGAATAAAATTGTTGAAACTTAGGTTGTTCACCGAGTTGAATGACTTCGTGTGATTCATTTTGCTGACCTCACCTTGTGGGGGATAAGATTTTGTTGTTGTTGTTGTTGTTTTTAGTTGGAGAGCTGAATGATTTTCCAAAACTGTCGCTTCTGTTGTGTTTGCGTGAGGGTTTTGATGGATGTTGTGGATAAGGCGATGATTGAAAGTACAAGGTTTTTGTGAATTTCAACCTTCTTGTTGTTGTGTTTGTAGTGCAAAAAGGTTGTTGTTGTGTTGTGGTGATAATTTTTTTGTATGAAAAAGCTTATAAGTGCAGTTGCAGTGGTTCGTTGATGTCTGGAATGAATGATATTCCTAATCGGCTGTGACTATTAAGATGGAAAGAGATTTGATTTCAAGAGGTTGGATTGGCTAGGAACTAAAATTGATATATATTGTTTAGCAGGCTAAGTTTTTTGTTTTTGGATTTAATTTCAAAGTGGCTAAATGCTTAAGCTATGGTGCTTGTTCATTGTCTTGGATACTGCATATACACTGTGGCATTATCATTAGAATTTAGAAAATATGCTGGCTTAGGTAGAATATAACATGTCAAAACCTATTCATTTTAAAGTAGACTAAAACATATATGGTTGTCTTCTTTAGAATGAGATTGTCTTTTGCTATTAATTAGAATCTCATTGGCATATTTTTCAAACTCTTGAGTTAACTCCTTGAACTTACAGGTTTACAATCTTAGGTCTTAAGATAGGGAATTGTGTCGATTCACCTCAAAACATGTAGTTTGATGTACTTGGGTGGAATGAATCAAATTTGCATTCATTTGGGTAAAGTTGCAGGTTTGAATGCGAGTTTATGAGTCTGGCTAATTTGAACTAAGGTTCTTTTGGTTTTCTCTGCTTTGTTGCTTCCCTGTTGCTAAAGCCAATGGTTTGAGAGGCTGAGATGAAAAAGAAGGGTTTCTACTGGTTTTCACCTTCGGCTGTGAAGGTTATTTTGTTCATTACAATCATTAACATTTCACTTATGTTTGATACTCATGTCAGAGTTTGAATCTTCTGGTTCTATTTGTCTCTATCTTGAGTAGTTTTGGGCCCTCATCTCCTGGGTTGTTGAATTCATGTTATACAATTATCCTGGTCAAGGATTTAAAATGTGCACCCACATCACATGATGCAGCCACACAACATTACGTTGAGGTTGTGGACCACATCAGTGCCAATTGACCCACATTAACCTGCAAGCAACAGCTGCAATGCAACCACAACCTCAGTTTAATACCCTAATCCTGATTATGTACAAGTTGCTTATTGGCCTATTTCAGATATCTACCTTCTCTTACTTCTCAAATTAGAAAAGGGATCTTTTGGAGTCATAAGTTGATAATTTTGCTACCATGCTATGCTTATTAAAGACTGTCTGTATCCTTTATTAGTCAAGTATAATGTAGCTATAGAATTTCACTGGTTTTTAAGTGGGTCTATTCTTTGGTATTCGACCTTGTTGAGTGGTTGTCATCCTGTCTCTCTTTTTTATGATCAATGCACTTATGAACAGTATGGAATTTGTGGAGTTCTTGAAGTTAGGTTCTTCTAGGTTCTTAAGTGAATTTGTATGCTCAAATTGTTGTATGTCATATTATAATGTGATAGCTTTTTTTATTTACAATGTATTTGAACTAATCGCTTGGCATAAAAGGATTTATTTCTGATCTGCAAAAGATTCCCATAAACGTTTGGTAGTATATTAATATTGAGCATCATGAAAATTAACTTTCTAATAATGTTTCTTTGGATCTGCAAGCAGGGTGGAGATTTGCGATATTGCCAAAAGTGTTCTCACTATAAGCCTCCCCGTGCACATCATTGCCGGGTTTGTAAAAGATGTGTTCTACGAATGGTAAGCATGATTTAAATTATCAATCAAGGTTTATCTTGGATTTTCATGATAATGACAAAATCTGTTGTCTCTTGGTTGTAAGGATCATCATTGCATTTGGATAAACAACTGCGTTGGTCATGCAAACTATAAAGTCTTCTTCATTTTTGTCTTGTATGCTGTAATTGCCTGCATCTACTCCCTGGTATGTTCAAATCTTTTTCATTATCAGCATGAGTTGGTTTTTATTATGATTTCCCTGGTAGTGCATGTTTGGAAACTGATTCTTTTTGAGAAGTAGTCACTTTTTTTCTTATTTCAAAAGCTCTCTTAAAAAGATTCCAAAGAAGCAATTATTTCTCTAAAATAAGCTAATCCAAACATGCACTAAGCTGTATTTGCATGAATGAAATCTGTGGGCTGATTTAATTTTTTTCTTTCTTTCTGTATTTGTCACAACAGGGTGCTAGATTTGATGGTTCTTGTTGTGCTGACAAACTTTTGTTTTCTATATTGCTTAACTTTGTAGGTCTTACTTGTGGGTAGTCTAGCTTATGATGGCATACAGGATGAAGAGAAAAATGGAAGCAGCTCTTTCCGAACTGTATATGTAAGTTATGTTAACAACGACTATGTATTTTGCTTAAGCCAACTCAACGGTTTGTTTTCTCATGATTTTTTCTTTACTTTTGCAGGTTGTTTCTGGGCTCTTGCTGGTCCCCTTATCCATAGCATTATGTGTGCTTTTAGGGTGGCATATCTATCTCATCCTACAAAACAAGACCACGATAGAGGTTATTACTTATTAGATGTTTAGTTCAGAACTGTTAGTTTATTTGATCAGATTGATATCAACTTTCTGATTAAGCAATTGTATTAGCAGTATCATGAAGGAGTGAGAGCTTTGTGGCTTGCAGAGAAAGGTGGGAGTATCTATAAACATCCATACGACCTTGGCCCATATGAGAATTTGACATCTGTAAGAACTGAAGACTATAATGCAGCATCCTTTTTTTGTTTGCAATGTCTTCCCTTGTTTTCTTCCCCACCTTCCTGCTTTATTTCCATTCTGTTCATTTTTATCTTTGATCGTTTGAGATGGATTTATAGCATGTTTGGTTCAGATTTAATTTGGAGAAATAATCACTTATTGTTTAAAAACTCTCTAAAAAAGCTGGCAAAGATAAACAACTATTTCTTTAAAATAAGTTTAACCATTGAATTATGGTTGAATATATGGGCAGTAATTGATGCTTGTTGCCTTTCACATTTTGAAATAGGACAGCATCATAACTATAAGTGTCACAATTACTCTGTACAGTATGTTATTTTTGTTGGCATAAAGAAACATGTGATATGATATTTACTATTTACATTTTCTGACTATCACTATGTATGTCTTTCGGGTTACTAAGAAATGTATGTTTTAAATATTGCCTTTTATGATGTTAACTGTTAAGGAAGCTAACCTATTTTATTTATTTATAGATGATCTAAAATCTCCAGGGTTGATATCCAGAATTCATTAGTTTGAACTGTTAATTTATTTTTTTCTGAACAGTTGTTCCTAATATATTGTTTCTGAAATATATACCGCTTTTCTTTCTTTTTGTGTGGGGTCAATTTAGTCATCATGGATTTCAGTTTATCAACCTCTGATAAGTGCTAACAACATAAGATTATTCTTTGGTTTGTCACCAAAGTCAACTTGACTAAATGGTTCATAAGTTGTTTTTCTAGCCCTGATTGTTACATTTAAAAGTTAGTGTAATGGTGGAACTTGGCAATGCTTTAACGACTATACAAATACACAGCTCCATTTTTACCATATGCTAAAATTTAACTTTGTAATAGAAGAATAGTGCCAGTAATGATCAAAATTTTGACCTTTTGGTCATTGAGGCTGTAATATAATGCCAGTGACCTACTCTCCCCAAATCTTAGGCTGTTTGGTGAAGACTCCTCAATGGTTTTGTATCTATCAGTGTTTTAAATTGCATTCCTCAACAGCAATTGCAGCTGCCATATTGTGGTTTATGAGGTTTCCGCAACTGATATTTTAATTGCAATTCTAGCCACTTTTACTAACTATTTTCCACATTTTCAATACTGTTTAATGTTTAGGCTATTGAAGTTTATATCATTTAGGATTTGTTTGGATCAACTTCTTCATAAGCACTTATAGAAGAAGAAAATAAGAAGGAAAAATAAAATCAGTTTATGGAAAAAGTTTTCCAATATTAGTTTCTTCAAAAAAAAAAAATTAACTCATGCAAAAGTTAATTTTAACTTATGGATAAGGTTTTTCCTTTTTATTCTTTTCTCTTGTAAGTGTTTATGGAGAATTTAATCCAAACATGCCTTCAAATTGCCACCGACAATGTGGAATTATATATTATACTTATGCTTTAATGCTCGCCTAATCATAGGTGAAAATGATAAATGCTACAGTTTGTGTTTATTGGTGAATAAATTTAATTGTCCTTCATGGGTGAATTCATCAATTATTGAAATTGGCAATCCCTGGGCCCCCTTCCCAACCTCCACCTCTTCCCCTTTTATTGTATTTTCTTTTTTTCATTAAAACAAAATTAGAAGCTACATGGATAAAGCATGGCCTGAGTTTCTGTTTAATTGCTGCAGGTTTTGGGACCAAATATCCTTAACTGGCTGTGGCCTACAGCAAACCATATAGGTTCTGGACTTAGGTACCGCACCATCTACGATCACCCACAAGGTGCTTCAACGTCCAAATGAGGTTGTCATTGTTTCGCAGTGGTCATTTGTAATGTTATTCATATTAACCGTTGTGATGAACGGTTGAGTGATGGCAATGCTGAATGACTGGTAATGTGCTATCTCTAGTCCAATATAAAGTATATGCTTTTTTACTGTCAATCACCTACAATTGCTGAAGTGTAGGTGGTCACGAGCTATTTGCTGCATATACCTGAAGAAATTGACTACATAATGTGGATATTGATGATAGTCACTTATTTTCTGCCTCCTTTAAACTTCCTCTTTTTGCCCATTTGAGGATAGGCTTTCTTTCTTGCTTTCCCCTTCTTCCGGTCTTGTTAGGGTTTGGATGATGTGGGGTTACATATGTAGAGTTCTGCTGATAAACCTAATGTACAAATAGAAATTCTGAAACCGGCTCATCAAGAAAGTGTCGTCAAGGAATTGGTTAACCTATGTGAAAAGTTGTAATTTTGTATTCTAGAACTGTATTTTCTGTATCTTGGATGAAAAAATAATTGTATTATCCATTTTTTTTATTACATATTATACATTTTTTTGCTTATTGATAGTAATACAATTTTTTTAAGTAATTTATATCATCTAGTTTGTACCACGCGGGGAGGACATGGGCTGGATGTAATCCTTGCATTCTTAGGGGTGGGTACAACTTACAACAGGCGTAAGACAACCTTCTTAGCACATGTTAGTTGTATAGCCATTGTTGTTCGGCATTGTTAGGTTTAGTATCCAAACAGTGAACTCTGTAGTTACAGTAAAAAAAATAATAACTCATAATCTGTGTCAGATTCAATGTCAACAATCTAAATGCCTTGCTTTCTTATTTTAATCATTTGTTTGAGAGGATGAAGGAAACTTTCCATTTCCTTCTAATACCGTAGCAATTAATAATTTAACTGTTGCATCACATTGAGCATGGTACTAGGCAAAATAATCAACCCTATGACATATGTAGTTAAACAATGCCTTCATATCTAGGGATTTCTTTTTCCACTTTTTTTTTTTCATTTTCTTTTTCTCTAAGCACACTCGACTTGTATTCTGGAAATTAATTTTTAGAATGTTTTAAGTTGGGTCCTCATTTCTATGAAACTAACGAAGATTTCCACATCCTTGTTTTGCAGTTCTTTTCCTTTTATGTAAAACATAACTTTGCTTCATATACCGTTTGTTTAAAAGTTTATTTTGAAATTAAGTAAAATTGATTTTGGATCGTCGGATATAATTGAGATGTATAATATTTTTTTATTAAAACATGAAAAATAATGTATATAATAGAATAATGCATATTTATATAATAATGTATATAATAATGATATTTAATAAAACATGTAAGAATTAAGCACCTGGTTGATGGTTGGGATAGGATAAAATATATGAAAACATGATACAATAAATACAAAATAGAATTAGAACAAGGTAAATTTTAATCATAACTAATGTTTGGTATATACATGTAATACATGATAAAATATAAATTGTGTTTAAATGATAAATTTATAGTTTTATTAAGATTACATATAATTTTCTAAAATTTAACTATTCATTTAATTATTTAATATTTTAAATTATAAAATTTTAATTCTAACTAAAATATAAAAAGTTATTATTTTATTTATATAGCTACTTTTCTTAAAATTATAAAAAAAATTAATATTTTAATTAATAATACACTTCAAATTTACATATCAAAATTATTTTTGCCGAATACAAATTTTATATATATATATATATATATATATATATATATATATATATATATAAATAAATAAATAAATAAATAAATAAATAAATAAAGAGAGATCATAACATATCTTATTATTTCTTAACCCAACTTTTTCTAAAATAAAAAAATACACTAAACTAGTAAGATATATTAACTTGGAGGATAAAACTATCATATCTCCACATACGCGACAAACTACTAACTATAATAAGACATGGTAATTATCTTAATTTTATCTAATCCTATCATATTCTAATTCCTAATCAAGTCTTAATATTTTAATAATAAAACAAAAAACATTAATATGTTTTAACCATCTTCTATGTAGCTTAAACAGCTATTTATTTATTTTTACTGAAAAAATCCTTTGACTAAAATATATATGGATTGATTTAACATTGTAATTTTTTTATATAATACTAGTGCATCGCCCATATGTCATACAGTAAAATTAAATTAAAAATAATTTAAAATATAAAATAGGATAAATTATAATATTATATAGAAAATAAATATTATTAAAAAAATTAGAAAAAATATTACTATAAAGAATTTTACATAATTATCCAATAACAATCCAATATATATATGGTTAATTTTGTTGAATTTTACTAATATATCATTAATCATTTATGATTGAACGAGAGTTTAAAACTGTTTTAAACTTTCATTACTATTAAGCTAAAAATATTAATCCAAAATAAGACAAAAGCATAACTGTAATATGGAAACTGTTTATCTATAAATATACTTAAATTACAAAAGGGTAAACTGTAACATTATTAATAATCATAACACATAATTAACCAAAAATATATATATAATTTTTTATTAATTTGAAATATTTCATACCATACTTTAACATGAAAATTTATAACATGAGTTTTAAACTTCTATCATAAATAAATTTTATAAGTTTTCAAAAAATTATTAACGCAAAAGTAAAAGCATAAAATAATTTTTTTCAAACAAAATCTAATGTTATTCTGAATATAAATCACATATAAATATATTTATTAAAAATAACAGCTATAATTTATAAAAAAAATCTTTATACATAAGATTATGAGTTATGTTTCATGATTCATGTTAATTTTATTTGATTTTGATCGACGTTTAAACCCTTTTTTTCTCTGTACTCTTGAAATTAAAAATGGTAGAGTCAAATTAAGGTATTTATTAACGGTTTTTTTATCCTATTCCAAAAGTGTATAGGTTAAGAAAAGAATAATATAATTTTTAATGAAATATTTTTATATTAAAATAAAATTTATTTCATATTTATATTTGAAGTAACTGAAAGTATTTTTAATTGTATATTTAATGTCCTTTAATTGATATACCAAATGCATATTATATCAAATAAACATTTTCTTTCTTCATGTGTTTAATAATTAATTAACCTGATCAAAATAAACGTTCCTGTTCAACCAATTATGACAATATTTAAAATCGCATGTAGATTGGTTTATAGAATGTTCTCGTGACTTAATAAGTTAAGAACTTAGTTCAACAACAATAAATATATTAATTATTATGACTACCAATATTGGAAGTGTTATATGCCTAATTAAATAATTTAAATTGCGGAAGTTTATTTATATTTTTAAACATGAAGTCCAACTTTTTTTCTTCGGGAATTTTGCTTTCATCAAGCCTAATGGATTCGTCCAATATGCATAGGTTGATACTAAATGTGAATAAAAATGTGTTTAATATGTACTCCAAGGATAAATTGAGTACGTCAAAAACCTTCTTCAAAATAAATAAGACTTTTCTTGAACTGACAGTTTGTAAAATACTTTTGTCTTTCCTTCTTAATGGATTGTTAATAAAAAATTTCTTTTGAGGTAGGATACATTAAGGTAGCTAGAATATGCACTTTAAGTAATTAAAATCTAAATCAATGTTGTAATGCAATGTCAATGTAGAGTGACTCATTATTGGACACGTCTCTCTAATGATAAAATAAAATGAGATGTGATAATTCAATCAATATAAAACTAGATAATGAATAACCGATATGCAATATCAATTTGATTGATAACAATATTCAATATTATTAGTAAAGAATAAATTTTAGATTAATACAAGTCATTATATTCAAGAATAAATTCAATTATGATATTGATAATGAGCAAAACTAAAAATTAAAGAAATTAGAATTTGGAGAAGATTGCATAATTAATTTTATACTAGTTCAGTTTCTACCATTGAAAGTTACATTCAAATCCCAATGAATTCGATTGAGATTTTTGACTATATAATTAATTGTAAAATTAAGATATCTCCCATGCTATTCTTGGGATAAAACATAAAAAAACCCAACTCTTCTTAAGGAATTCCACACCATAGAATGCTTGAATTCCACTTCAAGACTTAAAATCTCACTCAAATCATAACAAGTACCAAAAATCACTTAACCCTTGTGTGAAATCTTGAAAAGAATCTTTAAGGAATTAACAAGAGCAATTGAAAAATGACTTGGACAGAGTTTTTCCATTGTAAACCAATATTTTTTGTGTTATTTTTTTGAGTAAAAACAAACCATTTATATAAGAAATGAATGAGCTTCCAAATGGTCCTCAGTATAGAGTAATCAATTACTTCCTTGAGTAATTTATTAAACTTTAAATCCTAAACCTAAAATTGATTACTCTTTTCTATAATCAATTACCTGTTAAAGAAAAACCAACAGCTAACTAGAATAAAAAACTACTTCCTTACGTAATTGCTTACTACTCACATAAAACCGAATTCTCAACTCTCTTGAATATTCGATATTACTACACATCGAGTCATCAATACTTTAACTACAAAAGGTAATTTGAAGGTAATCTATTATTGGGTTTGATACTCAAATATTACTATTAGATTACTCATGAGTTACTTAGCCCAAAAGATCATTATAAAAGAGATTATGAGTTTCAAAAAGATTTTCACAAATGATATGTTATGAAAAGTCATATTCAGGAAAGTCATGTTAATGTCATAAAAAATAAATGAAGATAACACAATCACCAGAAAATAAGAACTTAGGACAATAAAAGTTCAACAAAATATAGAATAAGTTACAACTAAAGTGAAATAAATGAAAGTGGAAATATATAAAGGGAAGCAAATGATCAAGAAGAAAAAACATTTTTTTATTGCTTTTGTTAGAGGGAGTATCATAACAGACTCTTAATTTTTTAATTTCATTGTATGCATTGTCTAATGAGTTATTCTAGTTCTTCTTTTTATATGCTGATATATGCTTATATATTCTCTTTGATGATATATGCCATATTTTGATGAAATATAAAGTGCTTTTTTCAAAAGATATAATATGATATGATTTATTTGTTTTTGACGAACTATTTTTCTAAAGATGATTATAGGTTTTTTTTGTTATCATCAAAAAGTGGGAGATTGTTAGACCCTTAAAGTTTTGGTTAATGAAGTTTTGAAGTTGAAAAACATACATAAAATGTTTTAACAAAAATAACTATGTTTTTATGCAAAGACATTTTATAAAGATACAAACATGTTTTACATACATCATTTGTTCCATCAAATGATACCGATAGTTATTTGGTAATACACAGCATCTATGGAAACATAAACATGATCTCCTTTTGTAACAGATGGTTACTTACTCTTTAAAAGCAATATTTCATGAAATACGTCTTCAAAAAATATTAATATCTTTCACAAGTATTTCAAGATATATCTTTTTGAAGCAAAAATAAATTTATCACATCAAGTCACTTTTCCTAAGAACTTTAAGCAACATAACTTTTTGAGGAATAATAGAGTCAAAACCACATGGCTAAATTACCTACAAGAGAGATAAGCACAATGCTTGATATGAATCTAGGAAGGCATGGAGAGCATAACAAAGAAATTGAGCATAAGAAGGTTGAATCCCTTCAAGGTCTCATGACTAGAGGGAGATTGAAGAGGCTTGAAGAGGAAGTTCAAGAGAAGATGGACATCCTTATAAGGTAAGGAATGTCCATGGAAGGCCTAACTCTATTTACACTTTGGGATTGTTCACAATGCCCTTGAATAGCTTATGGGACCTTTTGTATAGCTTCCTTAGTTTGCTTTCATTTTGATACGATCCTGATTGGAGAGATAACACCTAATTCGAATTGAACGAGTGGGTCGTCTTAAACAAAACCTGGATCTCCTACTTAACACAATTATTGTCACTACGCACAAATTAAGAACATAATTTGGTTTATTTTCAAAGTAGGAATATGGAATTAAACTTAAGATAAAGATAATTGAAAAGTAGAAAATGAATAAGGCTTAGAGATGGCTCGCCATTGATTTCAAGGAAATCAAATAAGAGAAATCAAGATTCACCACAAGTCTCATGCAAAATTTGATGAGAATTAAGTATTATAATCTAAGAACAAGTCGAGAGAACTCTCTCAAATGCTTAACTAAGAAATTTCATAGGATGAACCAAAGTTGATACAAAGTAGTTACAACAAGCTATTTATACATGTATAAAGGGCAAAACACTCAAATGATCCTAAATAGGACTTGGGTTGTGGCTCATAGTAGGGATATGCCTTGTGGTCATGCGTCCATAAATGAAATGTCTCAATAGATGCATCCAATGAACCCAAGCATCATCAAAAGGTCCAAGGTTGCTCCAAGGAGTCATTGCCCAAAGGAAAAAGGTCCCAAGAGGTACACCATCCAAAGAACACCTTTAGTCATCCAAAGGGTGTCATCGACCATGAGGATCGTCCAAAGGAGACCATCGAAAGGCATCTAGCATCCAAAAGGCTCAAGGATCATCCAAAGGACTTATTCATTCCAACAGAACCCAAAGTTGTCTCACAGAAACTCATCCTCCAAAGACGCTGAATGCGTTCAAAGGTCTAAGCTACGCTTTCCTACTTATTACAAGCAATGAAAATGCTCAACATTCCTTTCCATGCTCTTCATGTGTTCCCCAATTCATATCAGACTTCCCTGCTTGAAATGAATTTGTTCTCAAATTCAAAACTGAAGCTCCTACAAAAGGGAAAGACAAGGATGAGTCATATATCAGAAATGATGGAACAAATACTTACCCATAAGGAGACTAGCTCCACGTTCCTCCTAGACCAAAGATATGAATGGATGATCCACCAATGACATTATGAATGTACCTATAGATAAAACAATTGAGGCATATTTTATGTATATTATGTTTTAATGGACGGTCATACAAATAATCATGCAATGGACTCCTACTATTAGGATCGTCCATAACCATCGTCCATTGACCTGGATGCAGTCTCTGCATGATGACTTGAGACTTTGTCGTCCAATAATTGCCTTGAGTTAATGATCTATATATATAATTCCTAGGCATTGTAATCAAACAATGCTCCACTTCACTAGGGACAGTACTTCATCTAATTAGAATGCACGTAGCCACGTGATGGTACTTTTTCTCTTGGATGTAGAGGGATTTGTCATGCCTATCTATATGTAAATAAGGTTCATACATCTTATTAGATCACATCCCTCTAATTTCATATTACCTCCTATTTGCTAGTGACAACAAGAGTCAACCAACAACTCCAAGAATCTATTGTTGTTGTAAACTACCAACTTGCATCCAAAGCGTAGGGACGTGTTTATTTGAACACTTAACAGTACTATCATAATTACAACATGCAAGCACTCTCGTACATGATTGTTCAAACAACACAGATGCAACATGCAGAATTAACTTATAACGTCCATAAGCATGCATCAACACCAGATACAGTCCATAAGCATGAGCAACAACATGTAAGGACTTAGAATTAACATTAAACATTATGTCATAAACACAACCATTATTATTTGCAGAAAAAATGGCCAAAGCATCTCGATGAGGTACAGGTACGTTTGGACAATGAAACCCAAAAGCCTTTTGAGCAGGGGTTTCACTTTCAAATGCATTCATAACCTATGTCAAACCTATAACTTGACAATAATTATAATGCATATTAGAATCAAAAGGGGTTAGTGGCCAAGGACTCTTCCTTAGCAACAAGACGCTCTTAATTCCCTTCACTCCTTAACATACAATTCTTTTATTCTTTTCTGATTTTTTTTCTTTTGGACGCAACTCTTCCAATTCTACTTGGACTCCACACCTTTGGTTGTATACCCCCCACCTGTTCTCAACCTACAAGTACCCTTTACACCACCTCCTTCCTCGCCACCAACACCTACCTCTCCCATTTTTGCTCCACCTTTACCTTCTTCTTAAGCCTTTATTGCTTATCACCTCGATAGTCTCTAAACCTCTTCCTAATCTTGCACAACCAACCTTACAAGCAAGCAAAGCCTATATTGATCAACAATTTGATCAATTGGAATCCAAGCTCATGGACATGTTTTCCAAGTTCCTTGCCCTAGATCCATACCACCTCCTTCTCCTATCGCTTGATCTTAACCTTTTATCTTTCCTTTCTATTTCATTTTACTAACTTTGATGTTCTTTATTTCCTTCCTTTTTTATCTAATAACAAAAAGGGGGAGATATTATAAAAGAGAAAGAGAAAGTTGCACTTATATAATACATATTTTTTTTTCTCTTTTGCATATATTTGTTATTCTTATCTAAGTTTTGTTATTATTATCCATAAACTTAGGGGGAGCTTAAGCTGTTTTTACTTTATGTCATACATACTCTTATATATTCTTAAGTTGTTTGTATTCTTAGGTTTTCTATTATATCTATCTTTCTCTAAGCATAAATTTTTTTATCATAAAAAAGGGGAGATTGTTGGAGTATGTTTTATATGCGTCCAAAATAACCATAATATCTTGATGATAGATAACAAATATTATGACTAAAGAGTGATGATTAATGCCTTGTTTCAGTGCTTAATTTTTAGGAGTACAACAAAGTCATCATAGTATAAAAGAAAAGAATTACATCCATATGAAAAGAAATTGTTCATTTAACAAGTTAATCAAACCACATCCAAGCGTGTTTATTGTCTATACAAGGACTTCTTCCAATAATGTAATCTCGTCCAATAAAGGACTTAGTCTCTTTGTGTAAAGCATTTTTTTTTTTGTGCTTATCATAAATTGTAACTCCTTTTTTAACTATGCTTAACTACTATGATGTATCTATGTAAACGTCTCATGTAACACTTATATTCTATATATATGATATGCTCTTCTATGCTTTGTTTTTTAGAGTAGCAAATGGTTCCTTTCTACGCTCTAAAGAAACAAGTCAACCTTGACACAAGAGAGTTCAATCAAGCCTTTTGGTTACAGAAACAAACAAAATGAATATCTCTTATCAAAAAAAGGTAGCTCGGTTAAGGAAAAGGAAAATTTGCTTTTTTGCTAAACCTTCTTCTTCATCCTCAAAAAAAGACAAAGTCTCGGCTATAACTCTACAAAAATTCTTCTTTGGCATTTAATGCATAGTTGCTTCTCTCTCTCCATGTAGAACAATGTCTTTCTTCCCTACGTTTATATAATCCTTTGAGTGAAGAAGATGCATAAGAAGCAATATATTTAACAAGAAACATGAAAAGAAAAATTAGATAAAGTGCAAATAGCCAAAAGGTCACAAAAACTTTCAAGTGATCTTTAGACAACGTTTTAGAAAAGTTTTTGGAAAATTTCTTTTAGCAAAAAAGCTTTGCTTATCATCTTTGTATTTGCTTTGCTGAGAAAAATTAAGCTTCTACTTGTAACCCCTATATGCTTACCTAGTGAGTTATATTTTGTAAATCTTTTTTAGTTTTTGTGATAACTTGAAGAGGTTAAATGTTAAATAATATTTGATATTGCTTATAATCAAGTAGAATATAAGTGTTGTATAACTTGAAGAGGTTTTGAGAATACGTGGTTTGTAAGTCAATTTGACTTAGTGGAGTAAATCCTTCATGTTGAAGGGACTGGACATAACTCTTGTTGAAGAGTGAACTAAGATAAAATATTTGTGTTATTTTCTCTCTTCCCTTTCTTTACCTTTTTCCTACACCTCTTTGGATGGTTTGTTTGGACAGTGCTTGCAAACTTATATATCATTGCATTTTCAAAAGCTTTAGAAAAAATATTGATGAGTCACAAATTATACATCTTTTAGACACCTAAGAAGGGTGTTTGCAAGACTATTTTGTGCTTAAGAATGGATTGTTAGCTAAGATTCATTTTATGGGCTTAAGTATAGAGAAAATACAAATCTGTGTTAATTCAGAAGTCTTAGCTAAAAAAAGTATCACTCCTTCTTTTACAGGACAAGTCGAGTTGACCAGGGTCAACAAAAGAGTCTCAGCCAAGATGAAGTCGTCCCGGCCAGACTGACTCCATCTCGGCCAAGCCAGATTCGTCTCGGCAGTCCATGCCTTGCAGCCTAGTAGTCCAATAAAGAGCGGCCCAGTTGTGTTGTCCACATCAGCTATCCAGCTCAGAGGCCACCTCAGCTGCCATGTCGCTCTTGGAGAATTTGCCACGCCACTTTGGAAGATCTTCACAGGGGCAGAATAGGAAATTCACATTGTAATTCTGTTAGGATATTTTGCTAGCGTCATCTAGCTGCTCAGCTCGTGTATATATAGGATGAGTTGTGCACTTTTTACAGGTCTTTGAATTCATTCTTAATACACTCTCATTATATGCATTCCTTCGCTCTTGTTCTTCCATTCTATGGTGGTGCACGGTGCTGCATTGGCGTTTCTCTCGATCGAGGAAGTGCAGGTCTGAGACTGGGAAGCCGAAGTCTATTAGAGGGGACCAATCAGATTACTGATGCACTCTGGTGGATCTGTTCCTCAACGCTCAGGCTAACGGAGGTGAACCACCACCATCAACCATGGCGATCACTGTGGGAGATGGAACCACCTGAATTCAGACCACTATGTTTGTATTTCATTTTCTGTTAGTTAATTCCAATTCTGCAATTTCGAACTCTGTTCTTCTCCTCTTCTTTAATTCATGCTTGAATCGTGATTGCATTTAAACGTGAACAATGTTAAACTAAGCCGATTGGAACTGATTTAACTGATTCAGTAGGTAATCATTTAACGATAGTTAATTGAGAACCTAAAATCAGCTCTGAACTTAACCCCTGCTAACTAATGAGGTAGCGATTGTGTAAATCCTCGGTATGGAAATGGATGAACCTTTGGCGAATGCCATAGGAATACCAAAGGCTGATATGGACTGAGAACTGGAGTGAAGAACCTAGACTGGACTTGATCAATGGGACTGAATACAGAACAATTATATAGTAATAATAATATAGTAAATACAGTAGTATATTCTACTTGCATTTCATAGCATCAGTTTACTTTTTGCTATTCTCGTATTCCAATCCCCCCTATTTACTACTTTCTAAGTCTGAAACAGAGTCAGTCCAACTCTATTGCGTCTATCTGTACTCAACCGAGACCAAGTCGGATTGATCCCTGCCGAGATCATCTCGGCTCAGTCTCTGCCGAGAGCACCCCGGCCAGTACCGAGGAAAGTCAATACTCTACATCTTAGCTTCTACATCACTTGCTTCACACCAAATCACAACTGAGCACACTGTGTCCTTGAAAAGAATGACATAGGATTGACTGTGCTATAGTTAGCTTTAGTTATTTGATAAGCGCGTAAAACGACTAGAAAATGCATCATTATCAAACATACACATAATTCAACCCCTCGCCTTCTTGTCTGTTGCCTATTTCTTCAATTTTTCTCAATAACACTAAGCAAAGTAACTTTTAAGATATAGTAGAGTTAGAACCACATGACTAAAGTTACCTAAAATGGTAATAAACACATTGTTTTATCATATCAAGAGTGATTAGTTGGTGAAAGACATTTAATACTTGCATTAAATGATCCAATGTCTCTACAAACTAAAGTTTTCAAGTTCTCAAGGAAGAACTCTAAAGACCCTCAATAGATACATCTTTGAAGAAGTTAGATAAATACCTTAATGGTAGAAGAACAAAAAACAAGACAGGAGAGATAAATGCATTCTACGAGACATTCTCTTAAAAGCTTTCACTATACATTTATTCTTTTTGTTCTTAGTGTTCATACGCTCTAAAAGACGGTAAGAGTCAAACAACCTTAAACACTTTTTTGTAAAAAGTGTTGAGCCTAAAGAGGCTTGTTGTAAAGAATACTTAGGAAATTGCTTGAGGAAGCAATTCAAAGAATACTTAGGTTATTGCTTGGAGAAGTAAGTGAAAGAATACTCAGGTTAAGCCTAGGTTGGCTTTGTGTGTTGTTGTATTTGTAACCAATAAGCTTTTGCTTATAGTGAATCTCTTGGTGGTGTAGCCAAAGACTGGACGTAATCTTTTAGAAAACAAACTAATATAAAATCTTTAAGTGGTGATCTCCTCCCTATCTTTTTTATTTTATACTTTCTATCCTCGCTTTAAAGAAAACATTTTCCTAAACAAGTTCTTTACATGTGTTTCTATTGTTTGATCCTGACAGACGCAATACCTTGAAATGATTTACGAAGATTTTGAAAAAACACAATTCAACCATCCCCTTCTTATGTTCAATTGCACTAACACTTTTCCTGCACATTATTATGATTAATGAACCCACATGTGAAGTGGAACATAATGCTAGAATTACTCCTCATATCCATTGGTGATTGGAGATAGAGATTCTTGACATTATGTACCAAATATACCAATAACTTAATGATATTGTCAAGCTAATGGTACAAAATGAGATCTAGAAGGTAGAGAAGAACAAATATTGACAAGCACATCTAGAAAGTAAATGCTTCTTTTGCATAGAGAAATCATCTAAATCCTTTAATGGAAGCATCAATTGATACGTAAAATGAAGAATCAATCCTTTTATAGGGACATATAAATATAACATTTTATTAATGAAGAGTGTGTTTAAACTACGTACCCCAATTTAAAAAATATAGGTTAAATTATATTTTTTGTTCCTTATCTTATTTTAAAAATGTATTATTATTTTGAAAAAAAATTATTTTGGTTCTTTAACTCTGAACTTTAAGTTAGTGTTATCCTTTTGAAACAATGATATTTTTTAATTTTGGGACATGATTATGAACATTCTTTTGATTAATTTAAGACATGAGACTTGTCTCATTAGATTCATCTCCATGAAAATTATTACATCCAACTAATATTCAAACTAAAAAGGACCACAAATAAGGTAAAAATTGTGTGAAAGGTAAGCCATCTACAAAACTAAAAACTAAAAAATATTAGATTCCTTTTTAGCTGCTTTCAAAACCCACTTTTCATCCAATTTTTTTATGACCATTTTTTATTCGAACCTTAGTTAAATTCCATAATTTTCTTATAGAATTAGAAAATTTTTATGTCTTGAATCAATAAGAAAAAGGGTTTAATATTGTGAAATTGTGTCTTAAATAAAAAATAATTATTATTTTAAAAGAATAACATTAATTTAAATTTAAGAATTAAACAATCAAAATTAATTTTTGAAAAGATAAATGACTAAAATAAATTTTCCCAATAAAATAAGAGACAAAAAAATTAATTTAGCCAAGAATATATTGTGTACAGTTAAGTTTTATTAGCGTAACTTTTATTCGTCTAAGCTACTAATTTAATATATTATGTAAACTTTACATATATAGCATTAATAGTTAGTTTTCTAAAATATTTATGATATTAAATTATTTAATTTTTGAAAGGCATAAAAGTAATCTTTAGTTAAATTTCTACTAATGTGGAAATTATTATTTTAATATATTTTCAGGGACTTATATGATATAATAACCCTTTTAGTAACCAAATTGATATTACCTTTTCAAGGTATTAAATAAATAATTTAATATTTTTAAGAAACTTGTAATGACATGTTTCTTAATATATATTCAATTGAAATTAATAATATCATTAAATGATAAATAATATTAACATAAGATATTATATGTTATAAACGATGCACGGAGACAAAATCTAAAAATATACAATGATATATAGGAATAGCAATGGGAATAAGAAGTTGATGATGACAATCAAGGGCGCAACTAGCAGGAAGACACACTTGTCTGCAGATACTTTTAATGGGATTAATTTCTATTAAGCAAATCTTAATTATAGTTCTCTAACAACGTTTTTTTTGTTAATTTTTATTTATCAAATAAAAATATTAAATATATTCTATGATTTTAAATATGAAATTACCACTACAATTTTTTTTTATTTTACTATTAATTTTAACTACCATTTAAATTAGTAGCTAAATCCTAACTAATTAACTATTAATTACCTAGAATATTATTTTTCTTAACTAAATTTAAGTTATATTCATTTATACTTCTTATTACTACAAATTAGATAGAAAATAACTACAAACTTTAAAAATTTACTACAAATTAACTAAGATTATTTTCTTAACTAGTTTACTACTTATTTCATGCTACCAATATTATAGTAATTTTATAACTAATTATTTTTATTAAAAATTAGTTACAAAATAACTATTAATTTGAAAATTAACTACAAATTTTTTTTTACTAAATTTTAAATTTTTTAGTAGTATAATTTGTTAATATACACTCAATTATTCTGTAGAAAGAGTATCTTAGCAAACATACGTGGATAGAGGTTAACAAACTCCACAAAGGTTTGCTAACTAGGATGCATCTATTTATTTCTTTTTAGATGAAGTTTTTAACAAATTACACTTTTAAGAAATTGAAATTATAAGTTACTAAAATACTTTTTTAAAAAATAATAAGTATACATTAGCCGGTAAATCCCTATAAAGTTATAAACTATATTATTTTATTCATTTCATATTTTTATAAATAAAGTATTAAAAAATTAATAAAAAATATTATAAAAATATATATTTATAATAGGCACATTATAAAAACATTACCTGCAAAACAAATACAAATCAATGTCTTTACACAAAATAAGTACTAACCAATGTCTTTAGAATATTAGTTAAGAAAAAGAAATTAACAAAAAATAGTTTTGATATTAAAAGCACAATAGATATTTAATATTTATTTTTAAAAATAATTTAAAATATTTAAAAGAATTCTTAATGGTTTTTAATCCAGTCATTTAGCAGGATAATGCTATATGTTAAAAACAACTCGAAAACCAACTGGTAGAATGGTAGATAGAGCCAAAGGTTCTTCCTTTTCTCCGTTTGTTGGTGGGCTAGGATGGAATCTGGGTCATTCAGTGGTTTGACCGCGCAAGTCATTATCTTTGACTGGTGACATCATTGTTTTAGGGTCTATGTCAGAACCCTATGCATCATACAGATTTAGCATTAGCATCCAGAATAAGGTCCACATATATTTTACATGGAAATCCTCAGGCCTAGATTCCAAATACAGGGTTTATGGGTGAAAAGGAATATAGATATCACAAATAATAGGATAGAAAATGAAGAAAGAGACACTGAGAAAAATAGGGTAGAAGTGAAAAATTATTAAGAAGGAGGAGGAAATCACATCTCTATGATTTTGATTAATCTTAATGTGACAAGTATTAAAAATTTTAATTTATAAAAAAATTAATAATATATAATTATATGTCATATAAATATTAGTGTGAAAGGATGTATTTCAAACTCCTTTCAAAAATTTTCGGTTGAAGTGGGTTGAAGAGAATATAAGTATGGGAATATAATAACTCATTTAGATTGAAACTATATTGCAAATATAAAAATTATGTTGGCTTTAGTTACAAACTTATATTCCGATTAAAATTTCAAGTTTAAGCGTTATTTACCGTGGTTCTACACACACAAAAACAAACTTCTATGCTAATAAAAATCTCATTTTATAAAAGTGACATATTTTCCATTTGCCAATCAACAAGGAAAGGAAAGAATTCCGAAGATTTTCAAGATAGCTGATGATAACACTGGAAAAGTTCTCTCTCAAAACCCCAAATCCACACAGTTTGCATTCGACACGGTAGCTACGGGTGATGTAGTATATAGTCACAAATTGAAAACAATGGTCTTAGATATCTTAGAATTTGCTTTATTTTGTTGTGAACAAGTAATTGGTACACAATGGTCCTCTTATTCGGGCACGAAAACCATGCTTTATGCTCTACAATATTGTAGGCTTATCCTTAACAGGTTAAGATTCTACAGCTTTAAAATTCACTCAAGAATATATAATGCTATTATGGTCCTCAAGTGTAGGACATGGTCCAGAAAGTAATAGACTAGTTAATGGAAAGTGTACCATTAACATTTATACATATCAATGCAGTACATGTGATGGTATCAATTCTTGGTGGATTAGATGGAAGTGTTTTTAGGAAGGTAGCCTATCTAATTTGCGGTGGATTGCTGGTTGAATTGAAGCATCATTTGCGTCAGGTATCTATTTTGAGTTGAAGGACAGAAATTGATGCACGAAAATGAAAGACCGTTCCAATGATTCATTTGTTACGTCTTCCTCTTTCAAGTGATAAGAATCAGTCTTATATCATATAAAAATATGAATTTAAATCTCTATCTTGATATAAGAATTTTGTTGATAAGTAATTTATAAATACCGATTAAGTATAAAGATTTATCCCAATCTGAATGAGTTTCTAAAATTTAATTCATTCGCTTAAACTTTATTACAAAAATATATTAAGCAAACCTAGAAGTAATTTTCTTTTCTATTTTGGTTCAAGTTATAAAAGACTAATTTGTACTCGTCTTTCGAACCGCATTAGTGATCTGGATGCATGCCACTAATGTAAGTTAATGGTTAATTACATTGTCTCAAAATAGCAAATAAATTTGAAAACCTATAGTATTCGTTTGAAATGAGTGAAATTGAGATGAAAGGGGTGAAGACACAGTTTTGTTGTTTGTAATTTAGATAGCATAGAAAACGAATGAGGATTCGTGGGTCTCGATCACTTATACATTTTCTAATTATATTTGCCTTTAAGAGAAGTCATTGTAAAATTTCCGTTAAAACCAGTTAACAACTTATGAGAAAATAATTGTATGTATATAGATTAATTTATTTGGATAATTGAATTATTAATACAAAGAAACAAACGTTATTTAAAATAAACACATTTACTTGATCTCATTTTTCTTCCTCTTTCTTTTCTTCATCAAAACCGAAATATTTTTTTCTTTATTTTCTGTTCTTATTTTCTATCTTTCTATTTTTTTTTCCCCTCATTTTCTCTCTGCCTTCCAATGAAACATTAGGTACATAGATATAATGTCGTTGATATTTTTGAAAATCTTGATTGGAAAATTAAATTCTCTTAGGGTATGGTTGGGAAAAGGGGAAGACAAATTTTTTATTTTTAAATTAAAAGAGATATATAATATTTATAAAAATGAAGAAAAAATTAAGAGAGTAAATTTATGTTAATGTATCACGTTTTAGTTTATTTTAAAAAAATCAGATTAGGGAATGTTTATTGGAAATAAAAAGTTTACCCTCTTAAACCTCACTCGCAAATATACTCTTAGGCTACCAACTTTTTAGTTTATTGGAAAAAATTAAGAGAGTAAATTTATGTTAATGTATCACGTTTTAGTTTATTTTAAAAAAAGATTATGGTCATTGGCCGGTATGATAAAAATATTATTTACATTATGAATACTTTACTAACTTCGATCCTGCATTATATTAGGCTACTACGTATATTATGTTTACTTATGAATGCATATTGAAATTCAAGGAATGCATGGATAATTAATTGCAAACGAAGAAACCTGCATGTTGTGAGGGAATAATGTCAGCTCAAAAGTAAAACAACTAAAATTAAAGTTTTAAACCTACTAACAAAAATAATATTTTTTATTAGTTTTTATAAAACAAAAGAACTATATATTAAAAAAACACAACATATAACTCTTTTATTTAAAATAATATTTTAAATTTATTTTATATCCCACCATTTGAACCAATCTTAAAAATGATGGCATCTTTATAGAAGTTCTCAATGAGGCATAATTAATATTCCTTTACAGTTCAAAATCATTGTTTTGTCGCTTAGTTTTAGAGGACTCAGAATAAAAGATTTGTCCCACAACTTGAGAGATTCTCTAGGTTATCAAATGATTACATTTTGTGATTGAAAATCTTAGGAATTCATCACTACATCTCAATAATTTAGAAAATAAGTCTCAAGCTAAAATTTTAGCCTGTCATTGTCTAAAATTCTCACGTTACAATGATGTTTAAACATCATTGTCTACAAGAATAATGACACTTACTAAGCTATTATAAATTTGTTTCGCCATGCAAATGACTCTCAACTTACATTCTATACATTCTCCCTTAAGATTATTTGGTGCATGTTCTCTATATTTCTTGGAAAAATTAGCATTGGTTCAGGTTGTAGTAATCTGCATCCTGAGGTGTATAACAGTATTTTTATTGTATCTACTCCTTGGGAAGCAGATTACTTCTTCCTTAACACCAATTTTATTTTATCTTTCATAGTTTTTTTTCAATCCACTAGGATAATAACTAATTTCATTTTGGTGGATGCACGTCGTCATTCTGGTCCAATAAATTTTTTATACATTCTAAAGATTAAATACAAGTATTTTTACTAAATAGATGGTCTCTAATTATATCAATATAATGAACTTCTCAACCATTTTGAATAGTATAATCCCATTACTTCAATGTTTCTTGTAAAATTCAATTGGGTTAGGGTTGGGTAATCTTGAGGTTTATAGTAGTATTTTTGTTGTATTTATTCTTGGATATCGATTAGCTATTCCTTATCACCATTATAGAAACAAGTTAATCTATTTAATATGAGCAACCTTCTTTTTAGTGATAGTGACTTACCTTGTATTTTTCTATTGAACCATATTCATCTGTAGTAATTTTCAGATTTTTATGGTTATATTTTGTGCTTCTAGGTGCCATTGATGATGCAACCATACAACTTATGGATTACAACTAAACATCACAGGGCAGCATTTGGTCAGGGTGGTTGAGACTATTCAAGAGAACATCTTGTACAAGAGATTCACTACATTTTATAGTGTTAAAGTGAGCTAGAACTGTCAGCCAACTCGACGTATCCTGGTTCACAAACTAAACGGATTCAAAAAATAACAACTTATCATATCCGTCATCTCAATCTGACTTACTTAATCTTGGGTCAAAACGAGCTGAGTTTGAGTAATTTAGGTTGAACCAGGTTGACCTATTTTTATTTAAATTAATTAATTCTTATAGAAAAAGAATAGATGAAATGCACTCTGCAAAGCTAATTGGAAACATTGTAATGTCCCATTCTCAATGTTTACACATTCTTCCACACTATGTTGTTGACCAGAGTTATACATCCCCATTCTTATGTCACATTTGTTATTGTTAAATTAGTGTAGTACAGGCTAACTCGGGACTTGTAATTGAGTTTTACTTTGGATATGATGTCATGAGTGAATTATGACATTTTATCAAGGTTCTAATATTTTTTCCCTGGTTTCAGCGTAGTCCTTTATCCATCCTCCAAGACTAGACATTTCTTTATAGATTCACAATAGAAAATGAATCTTGTTAACATGCATAATACATAATCTTGGAAGTCTTTGCCACAATAGTAAAAAAAAAGAAAGTACATGCAGGATTCTTCAATTCTCTCCCTAGCAATTGATAGAACATGTTTTATATAAGATTAATAAGAACCAGAGTGCACTGTGCACCATACCACTAGGAAATTCAACACTTATACACATCAACTTACAGTGCAGGAAAAAGTGTAGCAATATCATGTGATAGATTATTGATAACTTCTAATCAATGCCTGCTATAGTATACAAGATTAAATTTCTTTGACGGCTAAACAACAAAAATAGAAGAAGCTTAAGATATTGATCTTGTGGAATTGTTTTTTGTTCCTTCTGTTCATCAATCTTTTCTCAATTTGCCATAAATAAGAAAGATATATAAGGAAGTGGATACCAGCTAAGATTTGGATAAGACACTGTGGTAAAGCTTTCCTCATATTCTCGTATTTAATAAAGAACCTACATCCATACTCATAATTACTTTAACACTCATACCGAATTAATGACTAATGACTATTATCTTGGTTGCGGAACTGGTACAAACCAGTGATTTTACATCAATTACGTGTATATATATATATATATATATCACTTTAATAATATTTTATTAATTATATTTCTACTAATACATCATTAATAATATTTTTTATATTTTTATTAACAGTTAATAAATATAAAATATTTTTAAAACAGTTTGTAACAAATTAAGATTGAAAATATATTAATTAATATTATATATATATAGAGTGTTTCATGAACTAATAGAATCAAATATAGTATTTATTAAAATAATATAAAAATTAATAAGTAATATATTTTTTTTCTATTTTTATAAAAAATTGAAGTGTTGTAAAAAATTATATACGCAGTAGTGATTTATATTTTAGATAGGTAATCATTTAATTGATGAAGAAAGAAGCAGTGGAATTTTTTAAGTTTTTACAATTTGACCATCTTGATTAGTGGATGTTCATTGATTGAAGTGTCATTCTACGTTCTTTGTCGATGTCAGAGAGTGCAGTTGCTTCCAAATTAGATTGTCAACTGGTTTGACCTCTCTCCTATTGGCGCATTTTTGGGATCCAAAGCCCAATGTTTGGGGTTGAACGTGTAGAAAGGATGTGCCTCTGTGAAATCTGTAGACAAAGTCAATAATATCTTCAAGAAAAAATATCATCACGATAAATTTCTCCATTATGAGAGAAAAAAATAAGAAAATAAATAAAATAAAATTCTTTATAAGTTAAAATTAACTAATGTATAAATTAATTTGTAAAACTTCTCTTCTTTTTTGAAAAAACTAATAGAGAATTTCTACAAAATAGGTTACGTATAAATTAATTTTTTATTTAAAAATTTATTTCATTTTTTTTCTTATTTTTCTTTCCTACATGTGTTTAGGAAGAATTTTATTCAAACAAACCTTTAGTGTGTTAGTATACAAACAAACGTTAAATTGATTTTTGTTATTATTTTATTTATTTTTTTATCTTGTTTAACCTGCTTAAACTAGTCCACATAATTAGTATTGAGCCAACATAAAAAATGATTTTTGTCATGGTTTCTTTCTATACTTGTATTCGACTATATGAGTTACTAACTTTTAAATAAATATATAAATTTGAGGATTGATTAGGTCAATGTTGTTTTTCATTTCCCACTCAAATATAAATGTGAAATCTTTTTCACTAAAATTGTAATATTCTTGTGTCGCAATCGAAGGCGCGACGAAGGGCTGGCGAGCGTAAAAATTTTTGGTTTTATCCCCGCAATTAGTAGATAAAGAACAGAGGAGTCGCCACCTACGTTTTATTGGGAACATAAGAAAACCCAAAGGAATGATAAGGCAAAAATGGGTCTCCAGAGTTTGAGTTCGAGGATCGTTTATGTACCCGAAGGCCGAAACCTCGAATACGTCCGCCAGGGAGGCGGTTACCCTACTGAATGCATGGTGTACAAGACTTTCTTTGCATTATATGACCTTTATTGGGGTAAAAACATGTTCCCGAACTGTTGCATGCATAAATAGAAAGGAACTTCCTACATAGGGACACAACTTGGTTGGAGTCTATGTTCATACATGCGCGTGATCACAAAATACAAAGATTTGGAAATTCACGTAACCATTTACCTAGGCTTTAAAGGATTTGCAACTAAAGCAAATTTCTTTAGTATCACAATTCTGATTTTTCATTATTTCCCAATTTCATTTGAATACACAAGGTGAGAAATTGGTCAAAACCTCTGTTATACTTGTTCTTTACATGCAGAGGTTCCCATATCATGATAATGTCAATATTTCTAGCATCCTATGATTACAACCATAAACATCATGTGAGTTATACCAACCTGATATCCAGGGATGATAGATTGAATCTTCTTACAGTGTGACTTGAGGTCCTTGTTTTTGTAACGATTCTTCTCTACTTCGTTCTTCTTCCTTTTTCCTTCCTCTCCTTTTTTTTCCCCTCTTTTTGTATCGTGAACACCCTTTTATAGGCGGCCTTCCCCCAGGATCATCATTACCCCAGCTTGGGCTTGGGCTCAGGCTTGCTTTTCTCCTCTGCAAACACCGTTTTTCCTTAGTCATTTAATGACGCGGATGTTCCCAAGAGTTTACTATCTCTCATAGGCTTTGAATGTGATGTTGACCCTTCTTCTTCCTTCGAATTGACCTTGCACTGATGCTTTATGTCCTACGGCGGAGTGACAATCCTGTAGAGTCAGGCCTCTAAGCTTCATTCTCTTTGTCGAGACTTTGCTATAGACAACCTGACTTTTCAACTTATTTCCATGGTCTTCCTTTCCCTTTTTTCTCAAGAACGATCTGTCCGAGTTCTCTGTGACATTCTTTTTGTCTTTCCTTTCTCGTGCTACATGTTCCATTTTATTAGGGAATCTTAGTCCATTCTGAAAATCTTGACTTGCACAAATGTATTACACATCACTTCTCTTGACAAGAGATGTTTCTAGGATTTCCTTGAAGCCGCTACTGCTCTTCTTTTTGGGGTCAACATGCTAAAGTGCCTAGACTCCTTTCTTGGCTTTTTTTAGGTTCTACCGTCAACCCTTTCTTTTCCTTTTTTGCCATCACAAGGGATTCGCTTCCTTTTTTTCCTAATTGCCCCTCTTTTCTTTTCAACTTGACTTCCTTAACTGTGTTGCTGAGTTGGCAGAGCGACCAACCTGGATGGAATGGGGTATCCACATCTTGTTTTTCAATTATTTATTATTGCATGTAAATATTATGTTTTATTATTTTTATAAATATTAACAAGTGTTTGAATGATTTTTATATTTTTCATTAAAATAAATAAAGTTTATTTAGGATAATATACGTGGATTGAAAATGGATTTTAATTAAATTAATTAAGAAAGTTCTTTTTAATTAAATTAATTTAGAAAATGGTTTTTGGCTTTTTTAGGTGCGTGGTCCACTAAGAGGGACTAGATGTCACTCTTACACATCAAAGCTATCTACTATGGAGTTAATTTTCTCTCTAAACCATTTTCTTGGCAACAAAGAGAGAAACTGAGGAACCTATAAAAGAAGCATCAAAGGATTACCAAGAAGAGCGTTAAAGGTTGTTTTTGCATACGTGGTACAAGGGGGAGTGAGTTTTATGGAAATTTGGATTTTCTTTACAAAAAAATAAGTAGTAGGGTCATCCCTAGGACTTGTTTTTGCAAGTTTTTTGTGGTATCTAAAAGGGGGATTAAACCCCTAGATTAGTATTTGTCTCGTATGTGATTTTTGTTGAATTTGGTGTCATAATCTGTTGTTAATTGGTAAATTTCATGGACTATTATTGATGTTACGTTTTTTTATTATAATTGTGTGATTTGGGGGTTTTTCGTATATGGATGCAATTATGGTGTTTTACTTATGTTTTAGTGTTGCTTTGGGTGCATTTTTTTGTGCTAAATTTGTATCTACCAAGAGAACATAGAGAGCCATTAGTTCCCTTTGATTTTTGTTAAGTTATGTAGAAAATTGTGAAATCACAAACTATTATTTGTCGTTTTCACTAGGTTGCATTAAAAGGAGAAACTTCCCCTCAGTTGGGCTTATTTGCCAAGCAAGTGTGATATTCGCCAAGCGAATGAAAGCCATGGAGCACTATGACTCTACTTGTTGAGTGAGTAGGGAGGCTTGCCGAGCGAAAGAAAGAGGTAGAGATTTGAAACTTTTTATCAAAATTGTTCACTAAGCAAGCTGGTGTTTGCTAAGGGAGCTAGTGTGTCATTGGGAAAAGAGAAGTCCTAGAGTATTGTAACTCCACTCATTATGTGAGGAGTGTCTTCATTGAGCTAGGGGCTAAACTCGCTGAGCAATGGAGAGAAAACAGAGAATAATGACTCTCTATAATCAAAGATGCTAGGTGAACAAAATGGTTCATTCAGCGAGTGTTGGTACAAATCTCTTGGTAGCTCTAGTTCACTAAGCAAGTGGTCGAACTAGCTAAGTGAGAGGTTGAACTTAGTGACTAGAATCCCCATGCTTACAAACTTGAGATGTGTGTTTCTTGTAGGTTATGTATTTATATTCATGTCCTAATCACTACTATATGAGCCAATTGAGATATAATTGTCATTGAATTAAGAATGAGAAATAATATGAAAATGGGTAAATGATGAATGGTTATTGGATGAGTTTCCTAGGCCAAGAGTTGGCAGGAAAGGAACTTGTGTTACACTTGTCAGGTGAGCTACCTAGGCTTGTGTGGTGCGAGAATGAAGCTTATTGTGTGGGTTGTGAGATGAGGTACTTAGCTTGTAGTAGGAAAGCATGAACCTTATCAACCGAACTTTAAGAGAAACAATGATAGATACCTTATATATGTCATGCATCATATAATATAACTAGTGAGAGAAAGTAGACATGATCCAAGCGGTAAGATCACTAAATCTACTAGGGGTTACTTAGTAAGGAAACCCCAATGGTCATGACTAATCCCACGAGCTATGGTACACAGTAAAAGCTGAGTGATATCATGCTAGCATGGTATGGCTAACTCGAGAGGTGGAGTCTAGCAATGTTGCCCTTAGCCTACTCATCTAAGTAGAGTTGGTAATACATGTTTATGGAGTGGTGCGTAGGATGCACACTATTATAGCATGTGTGTGTTATATCTCGTGTGTTGTGATGATGTGTGTACTACTTGGCCTTGTTAAGGTTGTCTTGATAGTAGTGAGACGTACTCTCACTCCTCTTGCATGTTTGGTCTTGTTTTGTTTGGGTCGAATGCCACTTATAGGTGAGGACAAGTAGGCATACACTACAAGGAAAAAAGTTATTCACAACAACTTTTTCCAGCGACAAATGAGTTGATAGCAAAAATACACATTTGACAACGACATTTGAATTTTGTTGGGATAATTTTTTTTCCAACGAAAACAATATTGTGGTGATGTAGAATGGAAAGGAAGTCATGGACATGCTAAAGAGACTCAAGGAACATGGGACCAAAGATATAAAGGTTCCATAACCCAAGAAGAAATCAAGCTAGATTTGGAGGATAAGTCCAAAGAAAGTTAGAGAAGATGGATCCCAACACATGGGCACTCATCTTTTTGTGAATTTGGGAACACATGAAGGTGACCTTCAAGAGAGCTTGAAGGCCATGAATGCTACTATATGTGAAGACCCCATAACAAAGGGAAGGATAAGAAAGCTTCAAGAGGAAGCACCCCAAAGGATGGGCCTCCTCATTGGGCAAGAGGGCACAATCAAAGCCTAACGCTATTTCACATTATGAAATTGTCATAATGTCCTTGTTTAGCTTCTTAGGATTGTATGTTTTGTATTAAAATCTTATTCTTTTGTTTCCTTCCATGTATTTTGGCTTGGACCTCAAAGCCCATTTAAAGATGGGCTTAGCGATAGGTTTAGAGACAGATTAGCAAGGGATTTCCGTTTTAGCGAGTGAATTAGCGAGGGATTTGTGAATTGTTTACTTGGCTTGCTTTTGGGTTGCGAATTGGACTTGACCCAAGGCCTTTTTGGATTAGTCTTAATCCATGTAATTAGGAGAAGGTATAAAAGTTTAATCCTAACTCTTTGTAATCACTTTTGAATGAAAGTAGATTTGTACTTAGCACTTGTAAGAGACTTTCTCTCTTCTCTTGTTCTTGAACAAGAAAGTTAATTCTCATAAAGCTTCCATGATGCTTGTGGTGAATCTCTACTTCTCTTATGTAATCCTTAGGAATTAGTGGTAAGTTCATCTTCTTCCGTACTCCATTTTTCTATTTCTTCTTCAAACAAATTTTTATCACATTTTGCAAGGGATTTTTGGCCTTTGAAGCTTTGGTATTGATTATGGATCCAAGATTCTATCATGTGAGGAAGAATATATTTATCTCTACAACTTTTAAGTGTCTTTGGGAAAATATGATATTTTATGGCAACCACATGTTTATGTCGCAAACCTAATATCAATGGAAAAAAAGATTTTTCTATGTTAGTGTGCTTAATCATTGCAAAAAGTATTTTTTATGTCAGCATGCACAATATTGCTAGATAATATATTCTTTATGCCTACTTTCTCAATGTTGTTAAGAAAAGCTAATATTTTATGTTTTTAGATAATATTAATCAATTCAAAATATATCTCAATAATTGGATTATGCTTTTGTATATTTTAAAAAAGAATAAAATGAGACAAAATTAGAAATTTTATTTTAATTTCATTGAGAAACTTTTAATCAAGAAGAATATATAAAATGAAATAAATTATTTTTTTTGTTCTATTCACCTAAAATATACATAAGATGATTACTAGAAACCAAAATCAAGCCTAAATTTATAATTAAAACATTTTTTCTCCTTAAAAGGTAAAATCAACCCCACAATAGAATTTTAGGAGCTGTTAGTTTAAAAGATTTAATAATTTATATATTTTTATTGTACATTTTATTAAAATATTTTTATTTGTTTTATAATTAAAAATAGTGTGACTTATTCAGATTCCAATTTAACATAAAAAAGAATTAGGAGGTTGAACAAAAAAAAAAAAGGATATTATGCTTCTTCTTAAAAAATATCTTGAGAATTTATTATCTAACTTATTTCTTTGGTTACAACACATCTTTCTTTTGATTTATTTTTCATTTTTAAATTTTACATGAATTAATTGATATATGTTTTATTTATTTAAATATGATTTACTTTTAATATAGTTTTTAATTTATGTCTTTTAAATTTTGTTTTTCCATACAATGAGGCATTTTGTTATAGATTTTGTATATGTCCTTTATTTATTTAAATATGTTTTTAATTTATGTATTTTAAATTTTCTTTCATTTTAAAATATCTTGTTGCTTAATCCAGGTGGGGGAGAATATCTTGCTGATTAGTTAGTTGGAGAGAGACATTTTGTTATAAATTTTGTATATTTTTTAGTTTATGTATTTTAAATTTAGTTTTAATTTAAAAATATCTTTCCACTATTGTGGGGGATGGAGAATATCTTGTCGTGGGTGTTATAGAGTTTGTATATTTAAATATGTTTTATTTTAAATAATTTTAAAATTTTTATTTTAAATATTATGTAAAAGATAGTGAAAAAGAAAATTGGTAAACTATGGTTAAACTCAAGTCAAGAACTAATTTTTGTTTCACTTTTTATTTTAATTTCAATTTTGGTTTAATTTAACTTTAATTTTACTTTTAATATTATTTTTAATTTTAGTTTTTATTTTAATTTTAGTTTTATTTTTAACTTTAATTTTATTTTTAATTTTAGTTTTAGTTTTATTTTTTAATTATAATTTTAATTTTAGTTTGGATTTTAATTTTGATTCTAATTTTGATGAAATATAGAATATTTCATGGAGAATTGTAAACAATTTTGATGAAATATATTACATGCATTGCAAGTTATTTGATAATTTTTCATATTTTGTTCTTGAGCAAGAATACTTAATTTTCATCAAGTTCTCCATAAGGCTTATAATAAATCTCAAATTCTCTTATCTAATTTACCTTGGAATTAGTAGCGAGCTATTCCTAAACCTTTCTCCATTTTTTTTACTTTTCAATTCTTCAATTTCTAAAAATCTAACTAGTTTTCAATTTGTGTGATTCGTTGGAAACTATGCAAGTGTGTGGATTTAGGGATTTAACAAGTTGTCAATAAACCTTAAGCTTATTCTACCAAGATGACTTCAACACTCTCCAATTGAATGTTAGAACAAGGTTTATTATTTCTTATGCATCTTCAAAATTTGAATTAACAAATTTTGCAATTGCAAGATCATAAAAGAGATATTGAATGCTATTTTTTACATACAAAGGAGTTGAAGACATTTGTCGTGACCCGGCCCACGACTGTGTCGGTGAAGGCTTTCTTGAAGGTACCCAGATCTCTCGAAGGAGAAACGGGGATGGAGGAGTTGCTACCGACATTTTTATGGAAAATACCAAGAAACCTTTGGGATGGATAAGGAAAGTCTGGAACGAGAGCATGAGTCCGGGAGTCGATTACACATGGGAATGACATATCCCCATACGTTTGTAGAAAGACAGTTACCCTAACTAAAAGCATGGATCTTGATATTGGCTCCTTTCTATGGTTCTTTATTTTCGATGCTTGGTGAGTGATAGGGATTGTTGTGTTTTTGTGGGGGAATAACTTGACAAGAGTTGCCTTTTGCTCCTACATATCTCCCGAGCAATGGAGAATTCAAAGTTTATGTAGTTATGGACCAGAGGCTTAGAATATGTTTTGGTGGGGTGGACTATCCACTAGTGTCCACCAGTGATTTAGAGAAGGATAGGCTATCCATTGGTGCCTGAAACTGGGTAGAAAAAATGGTGGCTGAACATAAGTGAGCTTTCCTTTAGTGCCTGCCTATGATTGCTTTAAGTGTGGACTACCCGTGGGTGCCTAGTGGTAATTGGATGTTTAGGGAGAGTTTAGACTATTGTGATCCCGCCCAAGTATAGTTTGTAGATTATCAGAGTTAAGGAGGTGCAAGGCCACCTTTGGTCATGCAAAGTTTCTAAATGAGTATTTACAGGGTAAAAAGAGAGCTTCGAGATCACATCGAGTAGGTAATGGCCGACCAGGTGTCGACAAAGTTCGAGAACTTCCCTACCCAGTAGGTGTCAGCCTTTGATGGGCGTGAGCATGCTAATAGGGTGGACTTGTTAAATTGGGGTTCGACGAGTGTATGGTTGACAGATAAAGAATTGGAATTGGGTTGGAGAGTGACAACTCTCAGTCTTGCATGGTCTTAACTACATGGATAATTGAGCTTGAATTCTGACTTTGAACTGAGATTGGTTCTTAAGTCATTTTGGGATAGACCAAGCTCTTCACAAGAGATGCACATGTACTTGCATTTATTTATTTAAAGATTCTTAATCATGCTTACCTAGTATCCAGCGGTGATCCTTCAAATGAAACCTAGCTTTGTATTTCTTCTTCCTTCCAATGCTTTGTTTTGGCTACTCCTTTTTGGTTGTAATCCTTCCTAGTTGGTTTCTCTTCTTATGGCGGCTAGACTTTCTTCCTAGAATATTGAAGATTCTCTTTCTTCTTTGGAGAAATCTTTTTCCTTAGAACACTTGCCCCTTTTTCCTTAGCAAGACTTTCTCTATGGAGGAGTCCTCCCCTTCTGAATCTTTTTTTCTAATGAATTTCTTAATGTGACATGTATTCTCTAAAGCTCAAAACAACTTAAAAATCATAGGCAACCTTCCAAAGGTATGGGAACATATATAATAATCTTTATAAGATTAATCTTAAAGATTTAAGAAACCAAAATATAAAATGTCTAGTTTCCAAAGAATATGAGAGATGAATTTGGCATAAAAAAGCTTGCCCCATTAATTTGAAACATATCTCAAAGTTGCATAAAACATTTAATAAAAGGATTGCTTGAGATTTGTTAGGAAACTTATCTTTTATGTGAAGCTTGTCAAAAAGGGGAAATAAATCAAAACTTATTTAAAAAATATCATTTCCACTTCTCGACCTTTGGAATTGTTACACATGGATTTGTTTGGTCTTATAAGAACATTAAGTCTAGGTTTTAAAAGGTATGGTTTTGTTATCATAGATGACTATCTTAGATATACATGAATATATTTCTCACACCACAAACATGAGTCTTAGGAGGTCTATGAGATATTATACAAAAGAGTTCAAAATGAAAAAGGGTTTTGTTGCCATTATAAGTGGTCTTGGAAAGTAATTCGAAAATGCTAAATTCAAATCATTATGTGAAACGAACGGCATTTTTTACAACTTGTCTTCACCGAGAACACCTTAGCAAAATTTGGTAGTTAAAAGAAATAGATCTCTATAAGAAATGGAAAGGATCATGCTTTTTGAAAATTCCCTTCCTAAGCACTTATGGTCAGAAGCTATAAATATTTCTTGCTATGTTCAAAAGATAATGTTGATTAGACTTATGCTTGATAAGACTCCTTATAAACTATGGAGAGGAAAAAGGCATATTATTTCATACTTTCATCTTTTTGGATGTGAGTGTTTTATAGTCAACACTATGGTGTCTTTCTTAGAAATTCAAATACGCTTAAGGCATATAGAGTTAAAGTTTTTAACTCTAGAACCTTAGTTGCGGAAGAATTCATCCATGTGAAGTTCAATGATGGACTAACTCTTGATAAAAAAAAGCTATCAAATCTTGATGATATTTACATATCTACATATAGGATTGTCGTTTGATAAAACAATGGTTGATCAAGCAAACGCAAAAGACAAAACAACTCAATAGGAAAATCCAGTTGAAGGATAAAGTTAAAAAGATTGAATATTTGTCACCTACCAACCTCAAGACCTTATTCTTTGAGAAAGAATTGAAGGAGTAAAGACCAGATCATCTTTCAAAAATCAATTTTCCTATGCATTCGTGTTAGAGATTAAACCTAAAAAGATTGAAAAAGCCTTGAAAGATGATGATTAGATTGTGGTTATGGAAGAAGAACTTCATTAGTTCATCAAGAATGATGTGTAGGCTCTTGTACCAAAACCTAAACATAAAAGTATAATAAGTACAAGACAGGTCTTTTAAAACAAGTTAGACGAAGACAAAAAAGTTGTAAGAAACAAAGCAACCTTAGTAGCTCAAGGCTATAACTAGCGAGAAGTTATTGACTTCACTGAAACCTTTGCTCCTACAATTATATTAAAAGCTATTAGGATTTTACTCGCATTTGCTACATATAAGAAAATTAAGTTATTTCAAATGGATGCTAAAAGTGAATTTTTAAATGGTTCTATTGAAAAGGAAGTTATGTTAGACAACCTCCAGATTTTGAAGAGTTAAACCTCCTAGATCATGTTTTTTTAACTTAAAAAGGCTTTGTATTCTAGATTTTGAAGAGTTAAACCTCCTAGATCATGTTTTTTAACTTAAAAAGGCTTTTTATTCTCTTAAGCGTGCATCCTGTGCTTGGTATGACAAATTGGATAGATTTTTTTTTTATCTCAAATGTATTTTCAAGAGAAAAAGTTAATACAATTATTTTCAAAAAATAAGCTAATAAAAATTTCATTATATTGCAAATATATGTAGATAATATTATTTTTGGTGCTACTTGATGAGTCATAAAATACACATCATAAGTGGACCTAAGAAGAGTGTCAGTAGGCAACACGTACCTAAAAATGATTGTTAGCCAAAATCTAGATTAAGAGCCTAAAATCATAGAAGAGCACAACCTGTGTTAATTCAAGGCATTAAGCTAACTATTCTTTCATTGCAGGTCTAGCCAAGCTCGAAACCCACCGCTAGGGGCCCAGCCGAGAGCATCTCAACCAGGCCAAGACTCGGCCCATACAAGCAAGCGACCCAATAAGGAGCAAAGTCCAGTGGCACCCCGCGTCAACGATCCACTTAGAGCCACCCTGGCTCCAGCTCAGTAGCCACGTCACCTCCTGGAGTAGCTTGCAACGCAAGTTATAGCAAGGGTAGAATAGGGATTCCGCTTGTAATTCTGTTAAATTAGATAGCTTCACGCCTTGTATAAATAGGCGCAACTATGAACGATTAGGGGTCTTCAGCTTCATAATTACATTCACGTTTCCATTTCCTAGTTCTCTCTCGTTTTCATCTTCTTTTCCGGTGGTTTACGGTGTGTAGTGGCGTTCCTTCGATCGAAGAACATAGGCTAGGAACTGAGAAGCCGAAGGTTGCTGGAGATGACCGATTGGAATACCCAACGCACTCCGAGACTTGATTCTCAGCGTCTTAGCTAACAGAGGCGAACCATCGCCGTCGGCCATGGCAATTGTCGTGGACGGTGGAGCCAACGAAGCCAAATCCCTGTGTTTGTATTTCGTTTCCACTAATGTGAAGTGATTTCTGATTCTAAGTTCTGTTGCATTCCTAGACTTTAATTCCTTATCTGCGTTGCGATTGCACAAGGTAAGGGAACCACGATTGAACTAAGCCGATTGGAATTGGTTTGATTGAGAACAGTAGGTAATCAATTAGATCACTTAATTGAGAACCTAAAATCAGCTTGAATTTAATACCTGCCAACTGATGAGGTAGCGATTGCGTAATCCCTCGGTATCGCAATGGACAAATGTTTGGCGATCGTCATAAGAATGTCAAAGGCTGATAGGGATTGTTAACCAAACAAACGAACCAGAAATGACTTCATTATTGGCTTGAAACATGAACACAGTCATAGCAGTAGCAGTAGTATAGTTAGTAGCTGCATTCAACATTTACCTTGTTTCGTATTTTAGTGTATCTTACTTCACTCGCATTCCAAACCTCCTCATTTACTGCTTTCAAGTCCGAGATAGAGAGAGTCCATCTTTGTAGCATCTATCTACACTCAGTCGAAGCCAAGTTGGATAGACCTCCATCAAGATCATATCCGTTTATTTTCGGCCAAGAGCAACTCGGCCAATGCCGAGACGAGTAAGCACTTTGCACTTAGATTTTGCTTTCGTTTACTCCACATTGAAACACACTTCGAACACACTGTGTCCTAGAGAAGAATGACCTAGGGTTGACTATACTATAGTTAGCTTTAGTTATTTGGTGCTCGCTAAGACGACTGAAACGAGTTTATCACTATTGGTGAAAGTTTGTGCAAGGATTTTTCTAATCTAATGCAACATGAATTTCAGATTAAAAGCAATAATTGTCTCATATAAAATCTATTATTATACAGACACTTCACATACATATGACAAAATTGTCTTACCAAACAAACAAAGTAAAATACAACATATATATATATATATATATTCATGGTCTAGACATGAAAGAAGGCTCAATTCCAGCCGCTTTAATTTATAGGATTCAATACAAGGTCATGAATACTTGTGTATCAAGAGTCCTTCTTAAACCTCAAAAAGGAGAAACAACTTTGTTTATCACAGATATGATAAAGGCTAATGTTTCTCTTCGAAGAACAATTAAATGGGATGAGGTTACCCTTCTTGAAAAATGGGTCATGGATAAGGCAGCACCTTCAATCCCCAGACCTGCTCCAAGTATAGAAGATATCAAACAAAATAATTCTGGAAAAGTTGATATAACTTTCAATAGGAGAAATTCTTTCACGTCCAGAATAGAAGCCTCACATTATGGATATGCAAGAAGATCCTTTTCAGTACCAACCCTATCCATACCAATAGGATTATTCATATCTGCGTCACACAACCGGTCTAATATAAATTTTCAAGGATTAGATACAACTTCTAACATCCCTAGAACCACGTATTAACAAGAATTGGAAGATGACCAAAAGTCAATCCAATCCCCAACATATTCCTCTATTAATGAACCTTATGATGTTATCTGACAACTTTTATCATTGATAAAGACACCCTTAGAAAAGACTTTTACTCTGAAGAAAATAGACCTCAAAGAGAATGGTTTTTTCGACACTATAAGGGAAAAAAGGCAACAAATCCAAGATAAATTTTATAAATTTGTAGAAAAAGTTAAAATTAATATTCTTTTCTTTGATTGGTTCCATGCATATACCATCAGAGAAAATATAGAATATCCATGGCAAACTAAAATTATAGGTGACCTATCTAATAATGTCATTACAACTTGGCAAATTAAGGATGGTGAGTTAATCCAATCTAAATTTCCTCCCACAACCCAATACCAATTACCCAAAGTCAAAGACAACAACGATAAACTTGTCATGGCTACACCTTTCAAAACAAAAGATATCAATGAAGAGATCACCCCAAAGGATATTAAAAGCCTAATGGAACAGGCTAATTACACCAATAAATACCTTCAGGTAATAGGAGAATCAATTGGTAAAGAAAAGATCTTTACAAAATTAAAAGATAAGGAGGCAACACCCTCTCATTTCCAAATTAAAAAACCATTATTCAAACCATTTAAGGTTAGTGAAAAAGCTAAAAAAAATTCAAAGAATTAAGAAAAAAAAATTGCCAAAGAAGAAGTAGGAGATAGTAATAGTGAATTATTAAAAAAATTAATAGTTTGCCTAAAACCATTCCGGAAACACCTTAAACATCTAAAGATTCACATAAGATTAGAACAAGACAAACTTCCAAGCTTATAAATATCATTGAAAAAGACAATGATAAGACTTCAAAAAAGGCATTTGAAAACGCTTCAGTATCTGAAAGAGAAATAAACCCAATTAATACAAAAAATTAGAAAACACCTTCCAAACTTTATTATCAAAGACCAACAGCCCCTTACATTCTTTTAGAAGAACGAGGGGAAAGTAATTTCAGAATTTTTAGTGCAAAAAACATTTATGAATGGAACATAGATGCTCAAACAGAGTATAACATATTGAATACTCTCCAACATTTGTCAATGGTAGCCACGGCATACCAAACTACCCATGATTGTTCAGAAGAAACAATAGTCAATATTCTTGTAGCAGGATTTTCTGGACAATTAAAAGGATGGTGGGATAATTATCTCACTAATGATGAAAAACTTCAATTTATAATGCTATTAAGATAGATTTTGACGGCAAAGTCATAATCAATGAAGACAAGGAAGAAATCCCTGATGTGGTAAATACATTAATATTTACTATAGCACAACATTTCATAGGTGATCCATCATTATGGAAAGATAGGTCAGTCGAATTATTATCAAACCTTAAGTGTAAAACTTTAGTAGATTTTAGATGGTATAGAGATACTTTTCTGACTATGGTTTATACTAGAGAGGATAGTCAACAACCTTTTTGGAAAGAAAAATTTCTAGTAGGTCTTCCTAGATCTTTAGGAGACAAGGTTAGAGATAAAACTCGTAGTCAATCTGCAAATGGAGATATTTCGTATGACAATCTTAGTTATGGGCAGCTTATCTCTTACATCCAAAAGGTAGCCTTAAAAATCTGTCAAGATGACAAAATCCAAAGACAATTAACCAAAGAAAATCCCAAAAATAAAAGGGAGTTAGGGTCTTTCTGTGAACAATTTGGGTTACCAGCATGTTCAAAACAAAAGAAACAACAATCCAAAAGGGAATTTAAAAAACCTATTCCTAGAAGAAAATTTCCAAAAAAGAAATGTGTAGAAAAACCCCCACCCCTCACTAAGCAAAGAGGATAAAGTGCAGAAAATCCCAAAAAACCCCAAAACCAAAACAATTTATTATAATTGTGGAAAACAAGGCCACATAAGTAAATATTGTAGGTTGAAAAGAAAAATTAGGAATCTCAACATAGAACCAACCATTGAAGAACAAATCAATAATTTTCTTATAGTCACTTCAGAAAAAAGAATCGAGAAGGAATCTTCTAGTGAAGACCTTAACCAAATTCAGCAAGATGAACAAATATCATCTTCCGAAGGAGAAGAAGAAATTCCAAAAATTAACACCCTAACAAAAGAACAAGATCTTTTGTTTGAAGTAATAAATTCTATCTCAAACACTCAGGAAAAGAAGGTTTTCCTGAAAAAACTAAAAAAGACTTTAGAAACCAAACCTAAACAAAATGATTTTATTACTAATAATAAATTTGATGTTTGCAACATTCTTAAAAGGTTAGAGAACACATATGCAAAACCTACTACTATTCAAGATCTCCAAACAGAGATTAACAATCTTAAGCAAGAGGTTAAAGAACTCAAACAACAACAAGAAATTCATCAAATTATTTTATCTCAATTTGAAGACCATAGTGATTCGGATAGGGAAACTAAAGAAGAAGATAAAAGCAGAGTTGAAGAAAATTCATGGGATTAATCAATAGGATTAAAATCCAAAAGTTTTGCATTCATATTAAAATCATAGTTAATGATTTTGTTTTGGATACCTTAGCTTTATTTGATACAGGTGCTGACTCAAATTGTATTTTGGAAGGACTGATTCCTACAAAATTTTTTGAAAAAAATTCAGAAAAATTGAGTACAACAAGTGGATCAAAATTAAAAATTAATTATAAACTATACAGAGCAATTATAGAAAACCAAGGTCTTAGGATAGAAACTAATTTTCTTCTGGTAAAAAACCTCAAGAATGAAGTCATCCTAGGAACTCCATTTATCAAAGCTTTGCTCCCTCTTCGGATATCTAAAGAAGGAATAACTACATGGCACTTAGGTAAAAAAATTGCTTTTGAATTTGCTATAAAACCTATTACTCGGAATATCAATCTTATAGAGAAAAAGATTAACCAAATCAATTTCCTAAAAGAAGAAGTTTCTTTTGGTAATATCCAAACTCAGTTAGATAAACCACAAATAACAAAGAAGATTCGGTCTCTGTTAAAATACATCTGGACTACTATCTATTCAGATTTGCCACATGCATTCTGGAATAGGAAAAAACATATGGTCGATCTCCCATATGAGAAAAATTTTACAAAAAAACAAATTCCTACTAAAGTTAGACCAATGCAAATGAACGGAGAAATGATCCAAGATTAGTCATTAATTACAAACCTTTAAACTAGGCTTTACAATGGATTAAGTATCCTATTCCTAATAAAAAAGATTTACTAAATAGATTGAATTCAGCAAAATATTTTCAAAATTCGACATGAAGTCGGGTTATTGGGAAATTCAAATAAAAGAAACAGATAGGTATAAAACAGTCTTTACTATTCCCTTTGGACAATACGAGTGGAATGTAATTGCATTCGATCTAAAGAATGCCCCTTCAGAATTTCAAAAAATTATGAATGACATCTTAAATCCCTATTCCAAATTTACCATTGTCTATATAGATGATGTTTTAATCTTTTCCCAAACAATTGATCAACATTTTAGACATCTCCATATCTTTAATAATATTGTCAAACAAAATGGCTTGGCAGTATCCCAAATAAAAATTAATCTTTTCCAAACAAAGATCAGATTCTTTGGCCACAATATTCACCAAGGAACGATCATTCCTATTGAAATGTCAATCTTATAGAGAAAAAGAAGGACCAAATAAATTTCATAAAAGAAGTGTTTTTTGGTAATATCCAAACTCAGTTAGATAAACCACAAATAACGGAGAAGATTCAATCTCTGTTAAAATACATCAGGACTACTATATATTCAAATTTGCCACATGCATTCTGGAATAGGAAAAAACATATGGTCGATCTCCCATATGAGAAAAATTTTACAAAAAAACAAATTCCTACTAAAGCTAGACCAATTCAAATGAACGAAGAAATGCTCCAATATTGTCAAAAAGAGATCAAAGATCTTCTTGACAAAGGACTAATCAGGAAAAGTAAGAGTCCTTGGCTTTGTGCTGCTTTTTATGTAAATAAACAAGCAGAACTTGAGCGAGGATCGCCAAGATTAGTCATTAATTACAAACCTTTAAACCAAGTTTTACAATGGATTAGGTATCCTATTCCTAATAAAAAAGATTTACTAAATAGATTGAATTCAGCAAAAATATTTTTAAAATTCGACATGAAGTCAGGTTATTGGGAAATTCAAATAAAAGAAACAGATAGGTACAAAACAGTCTTTACTATTCCCTTTGGACAATACGAGTGGAATGTAATTGCATTCGATCTAAAGAATGCCCCTTCAGAATTTCAAAAAATTATGAATGACATCTTAAATCCCTATTCCAAATTTACCATTGTCTATATAGATGATGTTTTAATCTTTTCCCAAACAATTGATCAACATTTTAGACATCTCCATATCTTTAATAATATTGTCAAACAAAAATTAATCTTTTCCAAACAAAGATCAGATTCTTTGTACAATATTCACCAAGGAACGATCATTCCTATTGAAAGGTCAATAGAATTTGCAAATAAATTCCCAAATCAAATCTTAGACAAAACCCAGTTACAAAGATTTCTTGGTTGTCTAAACTATGTAGGAGAGTTTGTTCCTTATCTCAATAATATTGTAAAACCCCTGCATGACAGGTTAAAAATGAATCCCCCACCTTGGTCTGATATTCATACTCAAGTAGTTAAGGATATCAAACTCAAAGTCCAATCTATAAAATGCCTATATCCCCCAATTCCTTAGGCATTTAAAATTGTTGAAAGAGATGCCTCTAACATAGGTTATGGCGGTATTCTCAAACAAAGAGTCAGTACCCAAGAACAAGTCATTGCATACACATCAAAGCATTGGAATTATGCACAACAAAAATATTCAATTGTTAAAAAAGAAGTTTTAGCAATTGTTTTATGTGTTTCAAAATTCCAATCTGATTTATTAAACCAAAGATTTCTTATCAGAGTGGATTGCAAATCAGCCAAAGAAATTTTTCAAAAAGATGTTAAAAATCTTGCCTCTAAACAAATTTTGTTAGGTGACAAGCAATTTTAAGTGTTTTTGATTTTGAAATTGAATATCTCAAGGGCACTTCAAACTCTCTCCCTGACTATCTTACCCCAGAATTTCTACAGGAAAAATAAAAGTTATGCTTCCAAAGGCAAGCACTTCCTCCTTAAGAGGAGGAAGAGGAAGAGGAAAAGGATTCAAATTGGCTCTCCAAGAATCATCCCTAAAAAAGGGATTGACAACATCATCTCCTGGGTCATCCACCCAACTTGGGTCATCTACCCAAAAAAGTAAAACAACAAGAAGAGTCATCTACTTAACTTGTAAAATCTGAGTCATCTACTCATAATTCTTCAAAACCCCAAACATTAAAACAAACCAAGGTCGATTATGCCTTCCTAATAGAAACTCTTATGGAACTCCATGAATGCAGTCTATCAAAACTTCCAAAGAAAACCTAGGCAGATATAACCTCTGAATCTGAAATAGACCTAAAAGCCCTCATCCCAAAAGTCAAAGATTCAAAAATTGTTTGTAATGCTCAAAAAGAGAAGCAAATAGCAATCTCGGCCCCCTCAACCAACAAGGTACCAAATACCTATACTTTTAAAAACAAATTTTCAAATGTCTTACACATTGAACCTGAGTTTTGGGATAAAAATCCTTACAAAGTAGCTTCCAAAGCATTTCCTTCAGATTTCCAATTCCAACCAATAGCCAAAAATAAAACAAGGATCTTTTATGAATTTGTGTTAATAGATTCAAACTCAGTTTCTATCAAGCATTTTAAAGATCCAAAAAATCCTTTACTAAATACTCATTCAACAATCCAAATTTTGAAGGTCCTGCAACCTAGACATTTTGGGACCAATTTGAATAAGTACAAAAAATCTTCTCAACCTTTTGATCTAATAGGTTATACTTATTGGGACTATATTGATGCTTGGACCAAAGTGTTATGGCATCAAAATATTAATAATAAGCACTCGTTGTTAATCTATTTCAAGACTAATACCAAGTACAACTTCCCAAACTAGTTTATCTCATGGTGGTCTCAATTTGGGCCAATCCCAAAAAAATTTCCTGAACAAATTCAACAAGGATTTTCTCAATTTACAAAGCTTTATAATTCTAAGGAATCACGAATTCCAGCAAATCTAAAATACTTCTCCAGCTTTGCTTTGACATGGATATTTTCCTGGCAATACAGATTCAGCAAGATAGAGAATAACAAACACTTTTTGACATTACAAAGACATTTCTTTGTTAAATGGTGGAACCAATTTGATGCTTCAAAAGCAGAGCCAAATAAAGTAAAAATCTAGTTCAAATGTAATCCAAAGTTCTTGAAACCAGCCGATCCAGAGAATTCGCTATTCCTCAATCAGAAGTCTCAGCTAGCAGCCTTTCTAGCAGGATCCAAGTCTAAAGAACATCTTACCAAGAACCTCAAGGAGGTTCTCAAAATGTTACATTCTCAAGAAGAAGTAGAATCTTCCTACAAGACGGAAGAAGTCAATTCTCCAACAACCACTTCGTCGGATGTCTTCTACCAAAATGAAGATGATTGTTTTGGTATCAATATTAATGAAGATTAAAAGTGTGGTAACTGGAACTGTAGAAATAGTTTAGGTAAACAGAACCGGAACTGTAGCTACAGTAATTTTCAATTCTATAGAAAGTCTAGAGAGAAGTTAGAGTAAGAAGCTTTGAGAAATCATCTTTGTAAGCTTTCTTTGTTCTTTCTTGAAATAAATTTTTTTTTCGATATCCCCTCTCCTCTCCCCTCTTTATTTATCCAGTGCGGACTACCACCATTTCAGTTTCTTCTCTTCTCCCTCTTTACTGATCTAGTGCGGACTACTATCGTTTCAGTATTCTTTTATGCATTGTTTTTAATTTAGTTTTAATTGTTTTACATTCTGCATATCATATAATTCTTGCTTCTATGTATGTCCTCTTCTCTTTAGTCTCTGGCTCTGATACCAGAGATTCCGATGGAAGTGGATCTAAAACGGACTAAAGAGAAGAGGACATACACAGAAGCAAGAATTATATGATATGCAAAATGTAAAACAATTAAAACTGAATTAAAAACAATGCATAAAAGAATACTGAAACGATGGTAGTCCGCATTGGATCAGTAAAGAGGGAGAAGAGAAGAAACTGAAACGGCGGTAGTCCGCACTAGATCAATAAAGTTGGGATACAAAAAAAATTTTATTTCACGAAAGAAGAAAGAAAGCTTGCAAAGATGATTTCTCAGAGCTTCTTACTCTAACTTCTCTCTAGACTTTCTATTTTCTAGGGTACCTCACAATATGGTCGAGGCCTCCTTATATAGAATTGAAAATTACTGTAGCTATAGTTCTGGTTCTGTTTACCTAAACTATTTCTACAGTTCCAGTTACCACACTTTTAGTCTTCATTAAGATTGATACCAAAACAATCATCTTCATTTTGGTAGAAGACATCCGACAAAGTGGTTGTTGGAGAATTGGCTTCTTCCGTCTTGGAGGAAGATTCTGCTTCTTCTAGAGAATGTAACATTTTGAGAACCTCCTTGAGGTTCTTGGTAAGATGTTCTTTAGGCTTGGATCATGCTAGAAAGGCTGCTAGCTGGGACTTCTAATTGAGGAATAGCGAAGTCTCTGGATCGGCTGGTTTCAAGAACTCTGAATTAGATTTGAACTAGATTTTTACTTTATCTGGCTCTGCTTTTGAAGCATCAAATTGGTTCCACCATTTGACAAAGAAATGTCTTTGTAATGTTGGAAAGTGTTTGTTATTCTTTGTCTTGCTGTATCTGTATTACCAGGAAAATATCCATGCCAAAGCAAAGCTGGAGAAGTATTTTAGATCTGCTGGAATTCGTGATTCCTCAGAATTATAAAGCTTTGTAAATTGAGCAAATCCTTGTTGAATTTGTTTAGGAAAAATTTCTAGGATTGGCCCAAATTGAGACCACCATCAGATAAACTAGTTTGGGAAGTTGTACTCGGTATTAGTCTTGAAATAGATTAACCACGAGTGCTTATTATTAATATTTTGATGCCAGAACACTTTGGTCCAAGCATCAATATAATCCCAATAAGTATAACCTATTGGATCAAAAGGTTGAGAAATTTTTTTGTACTCATTCAAATTGGTCCCAAAATGTCTAGGTTGCAGGACCTTCAAAATTTGGATTGTTGAATGAGTATTTAGTAAAGAATTTTTTGGATCTTTAAAATGCTTGATAGAAACTAAGTTTGAATCTATTAACACAAATTCATAAAAGATCCTTGTTTTATTTTTGGTTGTTGGTTGGAATTGCAAATCTGAAGGAAATACTTTGTAGGGATTTTTATCCCAAAACTCAGGTTCCATGTGTAAGACATTTAAAAATTTGTTTTTAAAAATATAGGTATTTGGTGCCTTATTGGTTAAGGGGGCTGAGATTGCTATTTGTTTCTCTTTTTGAGCATTGCAAACAATTTCTGAATCTCTGGCTTTTTGGATGAGGGCTTTTAGGTCTTTTTCAGATTCAGAGGTTATATCTGCCTAGGTTTTCTTTGGAAGTTTTGATAGACTGCATTCCTGGAGTTCCATAAGATTTTCTATTAGGAAGGCATAGTCGACCTTGGTTTGTTTTGATGTTTGGGGTTTTGAAGAATTATGAGTAGATGACTCAGATTTTACAAGTTAAGTAGATGACTCTTCTTGTTGTTTTACTTTTTGGGTAGATGACCCAAGTTGGGTGGATGACCCAGGAGATGATGTTGTCGATCCCTTTTTTAGGGATGATTTTGGGAGAGCCAATTTGAATCCTTTTCCTCTTCCTCTTCCTCCTCTTAAGGAGGAAGTGCTTGCCTTTGGAAGCATAACTTTTATTTTTCCTGTAGAAATTCCGGGGTAAGATAGTCAGGGAGAGAGTTTGAAGTGCCCTTGAGATATTCAATTTCAAAATCAAAAACACTTAAAATTGCTTGTCACCTAACAAAATTTGTTAGAGCCAAGATTTTTAACATCTTTTTGCAAAATTTCTTTGGCTGATTTGCAATCCACTCTGATAAGAAATCTTTGGTTTAGTAAATCAGATTGGAATTTTGAAACACATAAAACAATTGCTAAAACTTCTTTTTTAACAGTTGAATATTTTTGTTGTGCACAATTCCAATGCTTTGATGTGTATGCAATGACTTGTTCTTGGGTACTGACTCTTTGTTTGAGAATACTGCCATAACCTATGTTAAAGGCATCTCTTTCAACAATTTTAAATGCCTAAGGAATTGGGAGATATAGGCATTTTATAGATTGGACTTTGAGTTTGATATCCTTAACTACTTGAGTATGAATATCAGACCAAGGTGGAGGATTCATTTTTAACCTGTCATGCAGGGGTTTTACAATATTATTGAGATAAGGAACAAACTCTCCTACATAGTTTAGACAACCAAGAAATCTTTGTAACTGGGTTTTGTCTAAGATTTGATTTGGGAATTTATTTGCAAATTCTATTGACCTTTCAATAGGAATGATCGTTCCTTGGTGAATATTGTGGCCAAAGAATCTGATCTTTGTTTGGAAAAGATTAATTTTTGTTTGACAATATTATTAAAGATATGGAGATGTCTAAAATGTTGATCAATTGTTTGGGAAAAGATTAAAACATCATCTATATAGACAATGGTAAATTTGGAATAGGGATTTAAGATGTCATTCATAATTTTTTGAAATTCTGAAGGGGCATTCTTTAGATCGAATGCAATTACATTCCACTCGTATTGTCCAAAGGGAATAGTAAAGACTGTTTTGTACCTATCTGTTTCTTTTATTTGAATTTCCCAATAACCCGACTTCATGTCGAATTTTAAAAATATTTTTGCTGAATTCAATCTATTTAGTAAATCTTTTTTATTAGGAATAGGATACCTAATCCATTGTAAAACTTGGTTTAAAGGTTTGTAATTAATGACTAATCTTGGCGATCCTCGCTCAAGTTTTGCTTGTTTATTTACATAAAAAGCAGCACAAAGCCAAGGACTCTTACTTTTCCTGATTAGTCCTTTGTTAAGAAGATTTTTGATCTCTTTTTGACAATATTGGAGCATTTCTTCGTTCATTTGAATTGGTCTAACTTTAGTAGGAATTTGTTTTTTTGTAAAATTTTTCTCATATGGGAGATCGACCATATGTTTTTTCCTATTCCAGAATGCATGTGGCAAATTTGAATATATAGTAGTCCTGATGTATTTTAACAGAGATTGAATCTTCTCCGTTATTTGTGGTTTATCTAACTAAGTTTGGATATTACAAAAAAAAACTTCTTCTTTTAGGAAATTTATTTGGTCCTTCTTTTTCTCTATAAGATTGATATTCCTAGTAATAGGTTTTATAGAAAATTCAAAAACAATTTTTTTTACCTAAGTGCCACGTAGTTATTCCTTCTTTAGATATCTGAAGAGGGAGAAAAGCTTTGTTAAATGATGTTCCTAGGATGACTTCATTCTTGAGGTTTTTTACCAGAAGAAAATTAGTTTCTATCCTAAGATCCTGATTTTCTATAATTGCTCTGGATAGTTTATAATTAATTTTTAATTTTGATCCACTTGTTGTACTCAATTTTTCTGAAGTTTTTTCAAAAAAATTTGTAGGAATCAATCCTTCCAAAATACAGTTTGAGTCAGCACCTGTATCAAATAAAGCTAAAGTATCCAAAACAAAATCATTAACTATGATTTTAATATGAATGTAAAACTTTTGGATTTTAATCTTATTGATTAATCCCATGAATTTTCTTCAACTCTGCTTTCATCTTCTTCTTTAGTTTCCCTATCCAAATCACTATGGTCTTCAAATTGAGATAAAATAATTTGATGAATTTCTTGTTGTTGTTTGAATTCTTTAACCTCTTGCTTAAGATTGTTAATCTCTATTTGGAGATCTTGAATAGTAGTAGGTTTTGCAGATGTGTTCTCTAACCTTTTAAGAATGTTGCAAACATCAAATTTATTATTAGTAATAAATTCTTTTTGTTTAGGTTTGGTTTCTAAAGTCTTTTTTAGTTTGTTCAATAAAACCTTCTTTTCCTGAGGGTCTAAGATAGAATATATTACTTCAAACAAAAGATCTTGTTCTTTTGTTAGGGTGTTAATTTTTGGAATTTCTTCTTCTACTTCGAAAGATGATACTTGTTCATCTTGCTGAATTTGGTTAAGGTCTTCACTAGAAGATTCCTTCTCGGATTCTTCTTCTGAAGTGTCTATAAGAAGATTATTGATTTGTCCTTCAATGGTTGGTTCTAGGTTGAGATTCCTAATTTTTCTTTTCCACCTACAATATTTAGTTATGTGGCCTTGTTTTCCACAATTATAACAAATTGTTTTGGTTTTGGGGTTTTTTGGGATTTTCTGCACTTTATCCTCTTTGCTTAGTGAGGGTTTTTCTACATATTTCCTTTTTGGAAATTTTCTTCTAGGAATAGGTTTTTTAAATTCCCTTTTGGATTCTTGTTTCTTATTTTGTTTTGAACATGCTGGTAGCCCAAATTATTCATAGAAAGACCCTAAATCCCTTTTATTTTGGGCTTTTTCTTTGGTTAATTGTCTTTGGATTTTGTCATCCTAACAGATTTTTAAGGCCACCTTTTGGATGTAAGAGATAAGCTGCCATAACTAAGATTGTCGTACGGAATATCTCCATTTGCAGATTGACTACGAATTTTATCTCTAACCTTGTCTCCTAAAGATCTAGGAATACCTGCTAGAAAATTTTCTTTCCAAAGAGGTTGTTGACTATCTTCTCTAGTATAAACCCTAGTCAGAAAAGTATCTCTATACCATCTAAAATCTACTAAAGTTTTACACTTAAGGTTTGATAATAATTCGACTGACCTATCTTTCCATAATGATGGATTGCCTATGAAATGTTGTGCTATAGTAAATATTAATGTATTTACCGCATCAGAGATTTCTTCCTTGTCTTCATGATTATGACTTTGCCGTCAAAATCTATCTTAATAGAATTATAAATTGAAGTTTTTTCATCATTAGTGAGATAATTATCCCACCATCCTTTTAATTGTCCAGAAAATCCTGCTACAAGAATATTGACTATTGTTTCTTCTGAACAATCATGGGTAGTTTGGTATGTCGTGGCTACCATTGACAAATGTTGGAGAGTATTCAATATGTTATACTCTGTTTGAGCATCTATATTCCATTCATAAATGTTTTTTGCACTAAAACTTCTGAAATTACTTTCCCCTTGTTCTTCTAAAAGAATGTCAGGGGTTGTTGGTCTTTGATAATAAAGTTTGGAAGGTGTTTTCCAATTTTTTGTATTAATTGGGTTTATTTCTCTTTCAGATACTGAAGCGTCTTCAGATATTGAAGCTTCTTCAGATGCCTGATTTAAAGTCTTATCATTGTCTTTTTCAATGATATTTATAAGCTTGGAAGTTTGTCTTGTTCTAATCTTATGTGAATCTTTAGATGTTTGAGGTGTTTTCGGAATGGTTTTAGGCAAACTATTAATTTTTTTAATAATTCACTATTACTATCCCCTACTTCTTCTTTGGCAAAATTTTGTTTTCGTAATTCTTTGAATTTTTGCTTAGCTTTTTCACTAACCTTAAATGATTTGAATAATGGTTTTTCAATTTGGACATGAGAGGGTGTTGCCTCCTTATCTTTTAATTTTGTAAAGATTTTTTCTTTACCAATTGATTCTCCTATTACCTGAAGGTATTTATTGGTGTAATTAGTTTGTTCCATTAGGCTTTTAATATCCTTTGGGGTGATCTCTTCATTGATATCTTTTGTTTTGAAAGGTGTGGCCATGACAAGTTTATCGTTGTTGTCTTTGACTATGGGTAATTGGTATTGGGTTGTGGGAGGAAATTTAGATTGGATTAACTCACCATCCTTAATTTGCCAAGTTGTAATGACATTAGTAGATAGGTCACCTATAATTTCAGTTTGCCATGGATATTCTATATTTTCTCTGATGGTATATGCATGGAACCAATCAAAGAAAAGAATATTAATTTTGACTTTTTCTACAAATTTATAAAATTTATCTTGGATTTGTTGTCTTTTTTCTCCTTTATAGTGTCGAAAAAACCATTCTCTTTGAGGTCTATTTTCTTCAAAGTAAAAGTCTTTTCTAAGGGTGTCTTTATCAATGCTAAAGTTGTCAGATAACATCATAAGGTTCATTAATAGAGGAATATGTTGGGGATTAGATTGTCTTTTGGTCATCTTCCAATTCTTGTTAATACGTGGTTCTAGGGATGTTAGAAGTTTTATCTAATCCTTGAAAATTTATATTAGACCGGTTGTGTGACGCAGATCTAAATAATCCTATTGGTATGGATGGGGTTGGTACTGTAAAGGATCTTCTTGCATATCCATAATGTGAGGCTTCTATTCTGGACGAGAAAGAATTTCTCCTATTGAAAGTTATTTCAAATTTTCCAGAATTATTTTGTTTGATATCTTCTATACTTGGAGTAGGTCTGGGATTGAAGGCGTTGCCTTATCCATGACCCATTTTTCAGGAAGGGTAACCTCATCCCATTTAATTGTTCTTTGAAGAGAAACATTAGCCTTTATCATATCTGTGATAAACAAAGTTGTTTCTCCTTTCTGAGGTTTAAGAAGGACTCTTGATGCACAAGTATTCATGACCTTGTATTGAATCCTATAAATTAAAACGGCTGGAATTGAGCCTTCTTTCATGTCTAGACCATGAAATTTGATGTTAAGAAAAAAGAATCAAGGATATTTCTATCCATCAGACTCACTATTTTATTTGGGTAACAGTTGAAGTAGACTAGTCCTTGTCCTAGACTAGTTTCTACTGTTCCAAGTAAGGAGTCTTCAAATTTATTGTGCCTAGTATCTCTTAAACACATTAAGATAGAGGCATCTATACCCATGTCTATTAATGGTTTGATTGCTACCTGTACACATCCTATGTGTAGTAGGTATTTGTATTTTTAATATGTTCAATTATTGAATTTTTTGATAAAAGATGAAATTCTTCTCCAATATCTTGTCCTAGAGGAATATTATTTTCTACAGTTTTAATAATGTAATCAAAATTGTGTTTCCGTTTAATCGTGTCAGGAACATATAATGTATCCTGAAGGATTTCTGGAATGGTCTAGTCATCCATATTTTGGTTTATTTCTTCAAAACGAACTTCTTCATCGAAGATATTATGTTTTGGGGTGACCTCGTGGGTCTAATTATCTTGCTCTTTGAGCAGATTAAGGTTTTTGGATCAGAGGTTGAGGATGTTGAAGAGCTAGAACGAAAAGAGATTTTAGAAAAGGAACGTAACAATCTAGACATGATAAAAACATCCTCTAGTATCATTACCCTCATTTGGTTCCATAGAAATATTTCCATAAAGGTATCTGCTGTTGATTTTGTTAGACCTGGAAAAATATTTCCATTAAGGGTTTTTGGATCAGAGGTTGAGGATGTTGAAGAGCTAAAACGAAAAGAGATTTTAGAAAAGGAACGTAACAATCTAGACATGATAAAAACATCCTCTAGTATCATTATCCTCATTTGGTTCCATAGAAATATTTCCATAAAGGTATCTGTTCTTGATTTTGTTAGACTTGGGAAAATAAAATAATATATAACTCTTTTTTTTTACATATAAAGCTTGAATATTTTTCCCATAGCCACCAGTATATTATGTCTTTTGATATTATTTAAATAATACACCTTAGCCTTACTGTCCTTTTCACATTCGGGACTTACTGCTACAGTATCATTTAAATAATATACCAGACTACTGTACTTCCAGGAAAACTATTCAAACATATACTGTTCAGATTAAAGTTACTGTACAAACATTTACCAGAATTAACAATCCCTAAACCATTTAAGATCATATATATATATATATATACTTACTTACTCTTATATATGCAAAAGTGTTTTATATCTTTCAAGAATTGTAAGTCTGTGTCAATATTTTCAACCATATTAATAAAGATTTGCAAAGTCAGTTAATAAAGATTTGTATCACCTCAAAAGGTGTGGCTACCTACTCGAAAGAGAACAATAGTTTATCGCTTTAGAGAAAAAGAAAGCTTGTTTTGAGTTGCACGGTAGTAGTACAACAAAAGTAAGATAAGCACATTATTTTATTTTATCAAAATCACAAGTTGGTGAAAGTAAATTAATGCAACATTAAATGCTCTAACATCCACTTTAGACTTAACAACAAGAATAAAAGAAGGGATCAGGTGTTTTTCTGGACAACTATTTTTTCTTGAAGTTTATATATAATTAAAGAGTAGAAAGTTTTAGAGATTTAGCTTTTATTATTTATTTAATCTCTTGTAATCTAAACAATATCAACTCTATATTCTCTCTAAACCAAAAGACTTGCACTTTATTATATATCCATTTGTAAGATGCAAAAAGTTAGCAAGTTTCAACAATAAATCTTTTTTTCATATGAAAAAGGTTGAAGCATGAAAAAGCTTTGCCGAAAGAATACATGAGGTGATTGCTTAGAGAAGCAATTGTAAAGAGTAATTGGGTGAGCCTAAAAAACTTATTCGAAAGAATAGTCGGAACAGAGAATTTATTATAGTAAAAATGTTGGTGGATTATGAAAAATTGGACGTAATCTTAAATAAAAAAAAAATCAATATAAAATTTCTATGAAGTTATCTCTACTCGATCTTCTCTTTATTTGTGTTAACTAAGTTATAAAATGAGAAAGAATTTTTATAAAATTTTTATTACTGTTTTTAATCAAACCAAAAGGAATCGTCTTACCTTGTAAATTGATACTTCAATTGAAAAAGATTTAAAAAAAATATTAAAACACAATTCAACCTCTTTTTCTTATAAGACAAAAAAACAATCTTCGTATAAAACATCATTTGATTCAATCGCAAATTTTCTATTAAACGCATAGTACGTCTATGTAAACACATTCATATGCTACACTTTTGCTTCTTTTTTTTTTAAGATCTATAATTCTAACATAAGTCAAACAACCCCATATCTTAAGATGGGATGAAATTGGTTTATTATTTTAAATAAATCATGAAGAGAAATTTTACTATTTAATTTAGGTATACTGACTTTATTAACCACATAACATACATTTAGTAAAATTTTACCCCACCAAAGTAGCAACGACAGCCAAAGTTCATTTTTTGTTTTAGCTTTACCATTTATTTTAGGTGAATATGGTGCATTTTTCATAAATAATCATATTTTGTTTCTCTATCACTTCACAATCTCTTTTTTTTTTCTTTTTTTTAATTTATCTTCAACTTCAGAAAGAATAATTTAAACATATTAAAAACATCACTCTCATTTTTTGTAACGTATATATATATATATGAAAAATTAGAGCAATCGTTATTAAAAGTGATAGAAAATATTTTTCATCTCTAGTTAACCCTTCATCAAATTCACATGTATCACTATGTATTAAATCTAGTATTTTTATTTATCTAATTATTGATTGCTCATATAGATCGTTATGATTTGTTTCATAAATCCTTCAAATCTACAGGAAGAAAAAGAAGAGTATAAAATAGAATGGAATGGAAGGGTTCACTAATTATTTTATCCTATTTTTAGCTGTCTTAACAACAGAACCACGAGTTTTATACCATTTTATTTCATTTATATCAATGCAAACGTAACCTTAAAGTGCATCAAGACTTAAAATTTATCAATTCACTTTTTATCGTGCAGGTTATATTACACTCATATAAGTATAACACAATTTAGTATTCTACTCTTCAACCGGAAAGCAGCATTGTAGTATATATTCAATCAAATGAAAGCAGGATAGGCGTTAAAGCATCTCTTGTAATCTTTTAATAAATATGATTTCAGTAACTCAAATTCATTTAGGTTAATTTTAAATTTGGTCCTTCAAATTTTAAATTTGGTCCTTCAAATTAAAATTTTCGTTTTTTAATCTCATAATTTAAAAAATTGTTGATTTTAGTTTTTTAATGTAAATGTTATTAAAGATTTTTTCAACGTGACAAATGGTATCTGACTCAGCAAATACACATGTGTTTACTTAAATGAGATGTAATTTTATAAATTGAAAATTTTATATGTTTTTTATTCTTCAAATTTGGGTCAATTTGTTTTCATCTCTTAATTTGAATTTTTTTTTAGTTCCTACATTTTCTAAAATATCTTATTTTAGTCTCTCGCCTTCAATGAGAAATGGAGTACAAATAATCATTTGTCACATGTATAGAGATTCATTTATTGGTTCTAATATACTCAATGTCTTCAAGTAACAGATTTAGAAATAATCTCCAATTGTCTTTGGTTTTTGTCACCACATAAGCAACAACTAAATGAAAATATTGATTAGTTTCATCCCACCTCACATTTATCAACAACTATCCTTCATATTTTGTCATAAGATGATATTCATCTACTCCTATGAATGGTCTACAATCGAACACACATCCCTTCTTACATCCTTCCAAGCACATGTAAAAGGCTATAAACCTTGGCTACACATCAAGTAAATATTTGACTAATTATATCTTACATGAATTTCCTAGGTTACTTCTCCTTAACTCAACATTATACCTCCACAACGGTGTATACAATTTAATAGCATCTCCTTCAGTAACTTCAAGTGGTAGTTTCCTTGTTGTATCTGTCATGTGCCTAATAATCCTATAAAATAAGTTCTCTCAGCTTCAAGAACATTGTACCCTAAAGTTTTCCCTTCAATATCCTTCGATTAAATCTTTATATATGTGACAAATAATGACTTGTACTATATACAACGAAAGATTAAAACCAACTATTTTTTAAAATGTAATGACTAAAAAAAAATAATTTCAAATTTAAGGGACGAAAAATAAATTTACCTAAATTGGATATTTTTTTAATTTGTAAAATTTCACCTCATTTAAATGAAGACACGTGACATTTGCTAAATCAAACACCCTTTACCGTATTAGATTAGAAAACTCTAACATCGTTTACGTCAAAGAAATAAAACTAAAAATTTCTAAAATTGGAAGACAAAAAATAATTTTTTTAATTTAGAAGACTAAATTTAAAAATGGATTCAATTTGAGAAACTAAAAATATATTTAAACTTATTTATTATTTTGTTTATAAAAAAAATAAAATGCGCACAGTGAGCTGGGGAATTTTCTTTCTTTTAATGGAAATCGGTTAATTATTCGCAGAAAATGGTCCTCTGCTACGGTACACCAACCATGTTTTATGCTCAATATCATAGGCTCATTTATTCTTATGATCTTATCAAATTGGGATTCTATGCCGTTCAATATTCAAATCAACTTGAAGAATAACATAAATTCTTATGGTCCTTAAGTTCAGGAAACGATCTACTGGACTGGGTAAGCTTATAACATGTTAGATTATTGGAAATTTTGCCATGATGCAACTCCATCATCTTATATGCTGCAATTTTATCATTGGTGGTGAAATGCAGGCTGATGCAGCTAATGTGGCTCTGCGTTGGCATCTATTCCTAAGAAACCGAAAGTGCTATGAGCAATTTCTTTATCTGCCACCTAAATTATTTGCGTCCTATTCAATAATGTGTGGCTCATGATTATCTCATCACGATAAAGACAATGTAGGCCTTTGATGATAACATTAGAGGAGCGTAAGCTATCTTTTTATCAATTATACCAACCGGCAAGGTACTGACAACTGACATAGAATCTTAGATATATATATTAGCACATTTCATTCAATGATAGTTCTGTTTTTTCCCAAAATTTTCTTACAGAAGTTCAGAATTTGAAATGTGCAATTAATGAGTATAGCACAGATTTTAAAATGCCGATTTAATTAACCACTTAAAATCTACATTACATAATGAACTTTACTCCTAGCCATGATTTTTACATTACATAACTAATCTTTTACTTTACATTTTCACTTAGATTATGATTTTACAAAGTATCATTTGCTCTAGTCTTTTTTGTGCAAAAAGACGGTGGGAAATGGAGTGAAATAGAATTAAAAGGAATAACTTTTGCAAAGTCATAATTTATTTAGTCTTTTTTTAATGAAAAAGGCAATGGAAAGGGGGATAGAATTAAAATAATTTACGCTTTGCAAACTTGTGACTAAAGTGAGGATTGTAGAGTCTAGAACTAGATTGACACTTACAATTTCATTGACTAGAATGGGGTTTTACTCATAGTTGAAAATTGAAATACTACGAAAACAAAGTTAAAATCTCATCCACTAGTTAAAAAATGAAATGTGTGAAAATTAGTTTATACATATCTTTTAAGATTTACATGCAATCGAACTAGGGACAATGAATAACTTTTTTGAATGGCGCCATAGGAATAGAATGTGCTACTGCTAAATGCCAGTGGGGATTACAACATGTACATGGGGATTCCTTCTCTAATCTACTGCGAAGTGAGGGCACGAAAGTTCTACATTATGGGTTGCATCCTGAGTTCATATATAATGATAAAGATTCTTACAAGATAGAGTAGTAGCTTCAAGCACACTTAACTATTTCGGTATCCCAAGCCATGTTGTTACATAATCTTGAAAGAATTAAGATTTTTTTCATCAAACTTGCGTAAAATCTAAGATGTAAATATTTTTTTTTACAAACATCCTTTTCTACAGAAAGGGAGATCTAAGATTGAATATGTGTCAGATTGATTTCAATAAGAAATTTTCTGTGGACCCTTATGTTCACTCATCCTATCGATCACCTCTTAAAGAATATACTCCGAGCCGCTATAAATCCTAAATGAGGTAATGGCCCTCAGTCTAACATGTAACAGAAACTTGGAGAATATTTTTTCATGTTTCCAGTGTTATTTTCATCGGTTCAATCCTTCATTGAAGCATGATTGTTGGGTTAGGATCAGGTAATCTGCATCCTGAGGTTTAGAACAATATCTTTTGTTTTGTATCTAGCCCTTGGGATGCAGATTACGTCTTCCTTGCCAGCAGTCTACAGCATTTTTATTCAGTTTGATGAAGTTCTTTACTAATTAGTAAACATGATTTTCCTTTTTGCGTTAGATTAAATTAATTGACTGTAGTAAGGTTGTTGACTGTTTTTTGGTGCAAAGCACAGAAGACTACAGACACAAAAGATTACTCTATGTATTTGGTGTTCCTTTAAGGAGATGCTGTTGCTCAGTGAAACTTCCTTGTTTTGTTAAAAATATTTAGGGGCTGGGGAATTTGTCCCTTTTCAAGATTAGGGCATAACACAAAAGCCTCATTAAGGGCTTACAATGAAACATCAAAGACATTGATATTTAGCTGTATAGTAAATAGAATTTTTCAGTTTGTTTGCCTACCTAAGAAACCTTACATGCAGCAAAGGTAGAATGTGTGGAATATGACAAAATGGGTTAGACCAACCATATGGAATATTATAGATAAGATCTTACAAAATTGCTAGACCATTCACGGAAGAGTGAACAAATATTCTATGAAGTTGAGAAGAAATAGTTGGATTGCCCTGTTTGCTGCTGGTTTGTATGTTCAGTTTTTATGAAATTTATACTATACTATTTATGAAAAAATGTAAATTCTTTCAGCACGGGGAAATTAGGGACAACCAGTTGAATTATTACTGGACATACCTGTAGCGAATGTGAGGATTTTTGAAGCCTCACTTCTTGCTTTCAGCTTTGTTCAGCACTTCGATAGCTTCTTATTTGATTTACACCTGAAGACCAGAAATTCAATTATCTCCTTCTGATGGAAAACGACCCTAAACCAGAAATTCCATTATTCCCCAAACACATTATTATACAAAGGTCCACACTTCATCATATGTAATTTCCTAACAAATTTAAATATAATATTGATATAATGTAACCATATGCAGTAAAAGAGAAGTCATTAATTGAGGGCTAAACGCTTTAGGTAACATTCAAGCATTTAAATGAAAGCTTCTTGGATTAACGGTAGTACTGTTAGTATAACCAGCGGAAGTAAAATAAGAGTTTTTCTTTCAAGATGTATGTTTGGAGTTAAAATTTTGGGACTCCATGCTATTCAATAAATACAGGAATAATTTTGAATAATTAACTGATGATGTTAACCTCTTGTGCTTGTTGGATCTTGTTTTCCTTAATTATTTAAGTGTAGGAATATAATGCAATTTTGTGTTTTTTTTCATGTTTAATTAAGTGATCGAGAAGACTTGCAAAATAAAATTTAATTTAATTTCAACAAAAGACATAATAAGGAGTATCTGTACATTTTTGGAGATAACTTTAAAAGAAATCAAAGCAATCTAGGGCATGTTTACTAAGGTTTTTCTTGAAGAATGGATGATTGGGTAAGAATTTTACAAGTTAGTGAAAAGGTGTCATTGACACACTTTCTAACACTGTGACACCTTTTACTCCAATTATATTTTAATTTAATAGGAAAAAATCCCTTATAAATCAAAACTTAAATCATCAAAATGCATGGTAAAAGGTTCACATATCTTACTCATTCAATAGAAACATAAACAGATTCTACTAGCACTTCAAAGGTCAACTTAACTACTAAAAAACACAATAAGACATTGTAGTTATCAACTATTTAAAATATAAGTACAACCAGTCAGATCATACAACTATACTGTTAATGAGTCTGATTCCCAATTAAATTGGTTCAACCAGACGATCCAAGCTTATTTTTAGAGTGGTGGTTAAGAATTATTAAAGAATTGTTATGTATACAAGCAAGCAATGAGTCTTTTATAAGCAATTCTACGTTATTTGCTCCTACTAGAGCTAGTAAAATAGGCTACCCACTCAACCCATGGAGCCAAGAAGAAAAGTGGGTTGACTTGGTCAATTTTTGTATGGACTATATTTTCATTAGCCTATTTGACACATGGAATTAAGCCAAATAGACTCGATAACTTTCGAACTTGTGTTTCACTTGCACGACCACTTTTAAGACCCTAACCCATTGAGTCGGGTCAATTTTGCCAACTCTAACTCCTATCAATCAATGTGTTAAAACAACACATTTTAAAGTTAAGCAATCCATATAAGACATTATGTTGGAGATGCTCTTAGCTATGTTTGCATAAATAGATCTGTCCTATTTTATAAAAGTAGAACTTAAGTCTAGTCTATTATCTACTAAGAATTTTTTTTTATGATCTGACCTAACATTTTTAAAAGTTTGGTCTATCTAATTAGTTTGCTTAAAAATATATTTTATATTAACATATTTAAATAAGCTAATAAAACTAATTTTAAATAAACAAACAAGTTAAATCTATTTTTAAATATACCAATAAATTTATTTATAAATAAGCTAACAACAATAATTTATTTTAAGAATAATTTTTTATTTTGGTACAAAATATTAAAATATTAAATATATAAATATAATATATTAAATTTGTAATTATATAAAGAGATAAATAGGTTAGATTTAATATATTTTTTATAACCTCAAACATAACCTAATTAGATAAATAGAACTTTTAAAAACTCAAATCTAATTATTAAAAAAATTAAAATAGACTAGATTTTAAAAATACATCATAAATTTATGTCGATGATTTCCTATATTCTCATCCCAACTCTTAACATATATTTTATATTCCCTCTTTACCTTTTTTATATATATATCTCTTTTATCTCAATCAATTCTAAAGTGAAATACACATTAAATAATTTTTAATATATAATATAATATAATATAATATAATATAATATAATATAATGATATGAAAAAAATAAGATAAAAATAAAATCAAAATAATAACTCAACTACAAAACCTTTCCATCCCCGTCACTTCACTTCCATCATCTATTTTGGACCTATCTTAGCAAGCATATTCTTAGCTGTACCTATTCAAGTTGTAAGATTGAAGAACCCTTTTCATCTGTTTTTAAAAGGAAAGAGGAATCTAGCTGTTTCCTCTTCATTAATATTTTGTCCATTTGTCTCATAAATCTCATACTTTATGGCACATCAAAAGGCTAACCTCAACCCCTTAATATGAGTACCCAAAATTCATTCCTTTAGGCTTCTTTTTTAAGCAAGTTTTGTCCCATGTAATTAAAGCCTATACCTTATTTTAAGGAAAATGTATAACTTTTTGCTGAATAGTTTGATTAATAGGTTCGTTATCCACTCTTTTTTTCTCTCACCACCTCTACTTTTGTGCAGCACATGGAGCATCATTGTTTCCACTTTAGGTAAAGAAATAATTTCTTATAGGGAAAATAGAGGCTGCTAGTTTGTTATTGTCGTAACTCGTAGCTTTTATCCAGCACCAGCATCACTAATGACTCAAGATATATGCTTATTAAGAAGTTAATAATACCTCTTAACATTATGCTCAATTTTTCATATAAGAATATTAATGAAACAGGACCTTCGTAATCACCGTTTGTTTATTATAAGATAAGACAAAGCACATGTAATGGAGGAAAGCGAGGCATAGCTAAAAATAGAACCATTGAATAAATAATTTAAATAAGATTATTTAAACTGCATCTAAGTGCATGAATTGGGCAGGAAATTGAGGAAATAGATAATTTTTTATTTTTTTAATTGGATAAGTTTTCTCATAAATATTTATACGATAAAAAAATAAAAATAAATAAATAAATAAATTTTTCATAAACTCAAATTAGTTTATATTTAACATAATTTCTCCAAAATTTAGTTTTTAACTTATATATAAGTTAGTTTTAATTTATAGATAAATTTATTTTATTTTTCTTCTTATTTAATTTTCTCTTCTTATAAGTGTTTATGGTACTCAAACATATCTTTAAAGTTCTTTTTAAAATTTTTTATCAAGATATTTTAATTTACATAAAATTTATTGTCTCATTCAATGAAATATCAATATATTAATAATAAAAATATTATGTAAAATTAATTTAATCAACATAAACTTATTTTAATGATAAAAATACATAAAAGTATTAAAATATATACATTTAAAATTTTCAATTTAAAAAATGTAAAACATATTAAATTAATAAAAAATTATTTTAAATATATTTGCAAAAATTTTATTATATATAAAATTAATTACTAAATTTAAGTATTAATTAGAAAAGATAAAATACTTAAAAACTTCAATATTATTTTTTAATAGTAAATTTAGAAGATAAAAAATAATTTATTTAAAATGAACCCAATCATGTCAATATATGTTAAAAAGCTGAAACAAATAATCATAAAAAGTATTTTTTAATATATATATATATATATACATACATTTTGTTGTAATTAAGAATTAAAAAATTAACTAGAAATTAAAAGTTTTAAAAAATATGAAATCTAAATTCTTTTAAAATAATAAAATTATAAACATTTTAAAATATAAATAATTAATTTAACTATATTATGTACTAATTTAAGTGGCGATCTTTCATTTCATGTAACCAATATATATATATATATATATATATAATATCAAAAATTATTTTAATTAATAAACATTAATTATAAATATTATTTAAAAATAATTTTATATGATATTAATTAAATATATTATTGTGATTAAGAATTCAAAATTCAAAATTTAACTACAAAATTAAAAAAAATTAAAAATATAAAATCTAAATTAAATATAAATAATAAAATTTATAAATATTTTAAATATCAAATTTTTATTTATACATATTATTTACTCATTTCAATATCGTTCATTTTTGGTAGTTGGAGAAAACAAAAGGAAAAGAAAAAAAAAAATATATCTTATATGAAGCAAAACTCCTAAAGAATCACCTAATAAATATGTTGCTAATAATATGTTGCTAAATTCATATGTAGGAATATCATGAATTTTTAAGCAGACCTAAGAATAGGCTATTATCTTTGTAAGAATATTAGCACGCACAGTTTCCTTCTGTAATTTGTGAATCCATACTATTCATTGTTGAGTAATAAGACTCTTTAGTATAACTAAAAGAGGATCATGTATATAGCAATAATAGATCGATTCTTTGATCAACATTAGAGCATGTATTGAATCTGAGTTAGCAACAAGTGCCTTGTGCCCGATGTTCCATGCAAGTAGATAGCTTCCAATTTAATATGTAGTATGTTGAAATTTTCAATATATCCTAGAATCCAACTAGTTATTCTCTAGTTGTATAGTTCTTATTAGACCTCCAATACTAGCTCTTATGGGGTAGCTAATATAGTTGTCATCTACATCCAAAACTACAGCTGTATTTGTATTATGATATCACTAGACTAGCCTATCATGTCTATCTATCTGACTTGGGGTTTGAAAGTTTGCTTAAATGTCAAAAGAGTTGTGATTTGAATACTAAGTCTGTACATGGATACATCAACATGGGAAAAACATAAAATAATTTTGTAGTGTCAAGCTTACCATAATGTCAAAAGGAATTTGGGCGTTGTTGACGTCTTACATTTCATTATAAAGTTAACTTTGCTCATCTTGTTAATTACAAAAATTGTTGCTTGTAAAGCTAACAAACTCTCAAAGATGACAAGTATTCGGAAAATCCCTAACATAATGTAAAAGAATTTCAATCTGATTTCTAACCTTTGTAGCTGTAGCACCCCAAAACTGTCCGGCCCAAACAACCACAGTTGACTTTCCTTTAACTGATAACAAATAAAATCCTGAAGATTTTATATGTTATCAACAAACAACCACAAGCTGGTTTTCCCTTAACTGATAACAAATAAAATCCTGAAGATTTTATACGTTATCAACAAGCAGGGGATAAACCTGTTAAATATTCAAAATTCAAATATAAAATAATAAAATATTCTTCCATCCCAAGAATCAGGGGATAAATCTGCTAAACATTCAAATTCGAATATAAAATATTCTTTTCTCCCAAGAATCAGGGGATAAACCTGTTAGCTTTTCAAAATTCAAAATAAAATATTCTTCCATCCCAAGAATCAGGGGATAAACCTATTAAATATTCAAAATTCAAAATATAAAATATAATAAAATATTCTCTCATTAGGAGAGAGGTCCAAGCCCATTTCACAGCCTATATAAGACCTCACTACGAATGAGCAGGGGTCGAAAAAATTTTTCTACGGGAGTGGAACGAGACTTTCCACCAGGAAGCTAGAAGAGGAAGAAGTCAGGAAGTCGGAGGAAGCATCCTAGACCAGGAGGAGACGACGCCGGATATCAGGTTAATAGTAACTGTCTGAATTCTTATTTGTGAAACCTTAGTTAAGTTTTCTCCCCTCTCTACAAAACCCAAGCCAAGTATCTCACACCTCTCCTTCCCAAGCCTCCTTCTTGCCAAGGCCAAGTTCACCTTGGCCTAAACACAACCAAGCTGGTATTGACCGGCTTCACCTTCTCTTAACCTACAACCCACTCTAGAACTACGTGGGCTCTGAATCCTCGCTCTTCGAGGTACGTAGGCAGAGGGGGCACACCCCTTGCGAGTCCGTCAACCCAAGAATCCTAGACTTCCCCTTAGGAATAGACATTAGATAGAACTGTCCATTTGATTGCATGATCATTTTAACTGCTTATCTATACATCATGTGTCTTTAGCGCATAATTTGTGTACATCTTATCACTCTAGCTCAACCTTAGGTAACTGCCGAGTGGTAGATGTGTTGGGGGCACCCTTGCCCCGATGCGTAACCAACTTCCGAACCCATCCATCTGGTTCCCAACCTAGCCTTATCCATCGTTGGTTTCCCAGTGTTCCTAATCAAAACGCTGGTGGCGACTCCCCTCCCAAAACTTTCCCATGTCGCTTCGTCACAAATCTGGTTGTGACAATTGGCGACTCCACTGGGGATCGAACCCAGAATCTCTGGTTTCTGGGTTCCTAGAAAGTTAAGCCTAAATAGACTAGCTAGAGTTATGATTTCCATGTTATTTTATTTTCTTAAATTGCTTATCTATTCATATATTATTGTTATGTGCTATTTGTTTTAGCCTAGGGCAAAAAAAAAAAGAAAAAAAATCTCCCTCTTGACATAGGATCTATTATACTCAAATATGCATGCTCCCCCTAGCATAGGTAGTTTTCCCTTTCATTTGTACAAACCCTCATAAGATTCTAATAATTAAGGGGTAGTCGCTGGGTGTGCTTAGGCTAACATTTTTTTTAATTTTTGAGTGGGGTCCTATTCCCGGGCCTGAGAGTTAAGGAGTGCAGAATGTGTAGTGGAACCATGCTGGAGGGTTTCCTCTGTACTGGTGATCACGATAGTTCCACCTGGGGCTGACAGCCTTTGGAAACGATCATATTCTGGGACACTCTCTTGTCTATGGTTGCGTTCCTTAGGAGGTCTATAGAGCTAGGGACCTGGTGAGGATTTTCTTTTAGCAGCCTAATTGTGAGAATTCTTGGGAAAAAATCCTTCTTACCACTAGGTTAGTTTTTTTGCCGGCGTGAAACCCTAATTTAAGACTTAACTCCGAAAGGGATTCGGCCGGGAAACCCTAATTTAAGACTTAACTAAGGCTGACATGGAGTCAGCCTTAATTGAATGAACTAACATGTTGGCCGAGATGGAGTCGGCGAAGATGAAACCAACATGAAGTCGGCTAGTCAAAAAACCTTAACTCGAGATGAAGTCATATCCTATGTCATCCTGTCCTACTTTTCTATCGTATTCTACTCTGCTCCCACACACGACATGCATTCCATGCATACTTCAGAAACCTTAGCATTCATCGTAGAAAAAAACTAAAATAATTAATCATGGATATTTCAGAAAAATGGAAAGAGAAACTTCTAGGAATAGACGTTGGCGCCCCATTCAAGTCAAGGAACCCGAGCTCCGCTCACTTCGCTGTTGGGCTAGTTACCTAAAAGGATATCACCGTCGAACATTCGAAAAAAGACATGGTCAGCTCCTACAGCTCATTGAGGTAGACACTCAAGTCTCGGCCATCGAGGCACTGTTCCAGTACTACGATCCGCCGTTACGCTGCTTCACTTTCAGAGATTTCCAGATAGCCTCGACATTGGAAGAATATGAGCGTCTATTAGGTATCCCTCTAGAGGAACCACTCCTTTACTTCCCGCAAGGGCGGCCGGTCCCATGGAACACCATAGCCAAACTTCTACAACTACTGGAAACGGCGATAGAAGGGATACGAAGGAGCCGCAACGACATAGAAGGAATATGCAGGTCCACCCTAGAAGGAAGGTTAGGACAACTCGAAAGAATGGGAACTTGGCCCACCTTCATAGACGCATTGGGATTGTTGGCCTTTGGGGTCCTACTGTTTCCACGTTTAGAGAATTACATAGATACAGCGGCAATAGAAGCATTCCTGGCTCAAAGAGATCGGCAAGAAAACCCAACTATGGCCATTCTCGCCAATACCTACTATACCCTCAACTACTGCGGAGAAAAGGGGGCAGGAAGTCTCTGGTGTTGCGTTCCATTACTATATCTATGGATCACCGCCCACTTATTTCACAATAAAGAGCAAGTTGTTTGCCCATACCAAGACTACCGAGGGAATTGGATAAAGATAACCCCTAAAAAGCAATGGATCCGGCTCTTAGACGAAGCTTCTGAACGGACGATATGGTGGTACCCCGCGTGGAACGCACACGGACAAGTAATCATTAGCTGCGGGTCATACCCGAACGTCCCTTTGCTAGGAACGCAAGGAGCCATCAACTATAACCCCCAACTAACATTACGACAAGCAGGATACCCTATAATGCAACCTCCCTCAGACGAAGCTTTGACCCCTTTCATAATTCATGGATCGGAAGCCCATGAAATAAGTACCCTCGGAAAGATCAAGCAGGCTTGGGGACGTGCCATGTGAAAGGGAGCCGAACTCGGCATTAGAAGTTCTGGGGCTTCCCAAAGTTACAAGAACTGGCTCCACAAGCTGATACAAGCAATCAGATTAGCTGGAGGTCTCCCCTACCCACGATCAAAAGGACCTCGAGAGTACGAAATCCAAGAGACTCTCCAAATCGAGGAGCTCAAGCAAGTTTTAAACCAAATGGAAGCTGAGCAACGAACTCTCAAGAGGAAGCGCGAGACGAAGTCCTCCAAGAAAGACAACTGAAGGAAGAAAGCATCAAGAAAGCACAAAGCGAGCAACAACACCGTTCAAAGATGGCTAGCTGCCTATAGGCTGCAGATCAAGAAATGTGCCTCCGAAGAATGGAAAGAGACCAGGTAGCCTTAAAAAACGAGTATCTGAAGGAAACACTGACCGCCCTCAAAGCAAGCGAAATGGAGAAAGACAAGCATCTTCGATCCCTTCAGTCAAAGATTCACTAGATGGAGGACTAGCAATCAAAAGCTCAAACCGCTATGGAATGCCAGGTAAAGCAAAGATGGCAGAGTTTGCTCAAGCTAGCCAAAGCTCGGGCTAAGGCTTACGCTACTCAAACACAAGCCCAAAATACCGTCCATGAATTACAAGCAACTATAGAAGATGGGAAACGCAAAGCCCAAGCAACGTCTAAGATAGCCCAACACATGGTCGACGCCCTCAAAGCCCTTTAAGCAACCAAAGATTCCTCCAAGATTTCAAAGGAACTAGCCCAACTTCTGGAACTATGTGAAGAATTTCGCGCACCACCAACACTTCTTCGGAAACTTAGACTTTCGTAGTAGGAAATTTTTGCAAACGCCAGGGGCGTCCATAGAAATATTTTTGTAGGGAATTTTGTAAGCGCCGTGGGCCTTCTTAGAATTTTCGTAATAGGGATTTTTGTAATGCCATTGGTGCCCTCAGGAGTATAATTTTCGATGTAAATCTTAGTTCAAATTAATAAAACGTTTCTCTTTCCAATTTTTATGAAATAATCCACAAGCAAGACATTCATGCATACATATTAAACCTCTCTTTCCACTTCTTTTTCTCCCCTATACCCTCTTCCCACTTCTTCCTGTCCTCTCTTTTTCTCCCCTATACCCTCACGCGTATATATTAAACCTCCGCTAAGATAAAGTTCCTCTTAAAATGAACCAACAATAATAGTGCGCCTTCAAGCAATACAGAATCTACGCTCAAAGATCTCGATCCAACTAACGAACCAATCGAAGGCATAAACGCGGAAGCAGAAGCACTAATGGAGATCGAGAAACGCATGGAATGGGATAAACCAAAATTCCAACCATTTGTAGAGGAGCTTGAAAATATAAACTTGGGGGCCAAAACAGAAAAGAAAGAAGTAAAGGTGGGCAAGTTAATGCCAGCGGAACCAAGATCACGCTTGGTTGAACTCCTGAAGGAATACACCGACGTATTCGCCTGGTCCTACCAAGACCTGCCAGGATTGGACCGCGACATTGTAGAACACAAGTTGCCTTTACTCCCTAACTGCATCCCGGTCCGTCAACAATTAAGAAGAATGAAACCCGAAGTGGCCTTAAAAATTAAAGAAGAAGTTGAAAAACAGTGGAACACAGGATTCCTCGCAGTCTCAAAATATCCACAATGGGTGGCAAACATTGTACCTGTACCAAAGAAAGACGGGAAGGTTCGTATGTGTGTCGATTATAGGGATCTAAATCGTGCTAGTCCTAAGGACAATTTCCCTTTGCCCCACATCGACACGCTCGTTGATAACACCGCTCAACATGCATTCTTCTCCTTCATGGATGGTTTCTCATGATACAACCAAATCCTCATGGCTTAAGAGGACTTAGAAAAAACGACCTTCATCACATTATGGGGTACTTTCTGCTACAAGGTAATGCCCTTCGGGCTTAAGAACGCGGGGGCAACATATCAAAAGGCCATGGTAACACTGTTCCATGACATGATGCACAAGGAGATTGAAGTATACGTAGACGACATGATCGCGAAGTTCAAGACCCTAGAACAACACATTGAGGACTTGCAGAAATTGTTCACACTAGACTCCGCAAATATAGGTTAAGACTCAACCCGACTAAATGCCTTCGGAGTAAAGACGGGGAAATTGCTCGGCTTCATAGTAAATGAGAAGGGCATAGAGGTCGATCCAGACAAAGTTAAAGCCATCAGAGAAATGCCAACTCCCAGGACAAAAGCAGAAATTCGAGGATTCTTAGGGCGGGTGAACTTCATAGCTCGGTTCATCTCTCAATTAACAGCCACATGCAGTCCTATCTTCAAACTTCTCCGCAAAAACCATGAACTCAGTTGGAACTCCGAATGCCAGTAAGCCTTCGAAAAGATCAAGAAATACTTAGAAAATCCACCAGTCCTTGTCCCAACAATCCCAGGTAAACCTTTAATTCTATACTTGATCGTATTAGAAGAATCCATGGGCTGTATGTTGGGCCAACGGGACGACACCGGAAAGAGGGAACATGTTATTTACTATCTTAGCAAAAAGTTCACGGACTGCGAGCAAAGATACTCAGCATTAGAACGAACCTGCTGCGCCTTGGTTTGGGCCACCAAGAGGCTTAAGCAGTATATGCTAGCCCACACTGTTTGGTTAATAGCAAAGACGGACCCCATCAAGTACATATTCGAAAAGCCCGCACTAATAGGACGAATTGCAAGGTGGCAAATGGCTTTATCGGAATACGATATAGTCTACGTAAGTCAGAAAGCTATTAAAGGAAGTGTCTTAGCAGAGCATCTAGCGTATCACCCTCTGGAAGATTTCCAACCCCTACTTCATGAGTTCCCTGACGAACACGTCATGACAACACCGAGACTAAGGATGAAGAATGGAGAATGTGGTTCGATGGAGCCTCTAACACACTAGGAAATGGAATAGGAGTTGTCCTAGTCTCCCCCAAAGACCAATGCTTCCCCTTTTCAGCCAAGCTAGGGTTCGACTGCACTAACAATATGGCGGAATACGAAGCCTGCACCATGGGACTCTTAATGACAGCAGAATATCAGGCTAAGCAACTCAAAGTCTTTGGAGACTCAGCCTTGGTCATCTATCAACTTCGTGGTGAATGGGAAACTCGAGATGCCAAGTTGCTACCTTACCACAAGCACATAAAGGAACTAATAGACTCATTCGATACGATCACCTTTCACCACGTCTCCCGAGAAGAAAACCAAATGGCCGATGCCCTTGCAACGCTATCAGCCATGGTCCAAGTAAATGAAGGTCAAGAGCTAACCATCCACGTACGATAACAACCTCGCATAGCTTACTGTCAGTACTTGAATATAGAACCAGAGGAATCAGATTCAGAACCGTGGTACATAGATATAAAGAGATACCTGGAAAAAGGAGAATACCCGGAAGGAGCATCGGAAAACAGTAAGAGAACACTAAGAAGGTTAGCCACAGGATTCCTCTTGAGCGGACCCACATTGTACAAAAGAAGCACGGATATGACACTTCTACGATGTATAGACCAACGGGAAGCTAAACAGATAATAGAAGAAGTTCATGAAGGAACCTTCGGTACGCATGCCAATGGCCATGCCCTGGCCCGCAAAATCCTCCGAACAGGATATTACTGGACCAAGATGGAATCTGACTATCATCAACACGTGAAGAGATGTACCAAATGTCAAACTTACGCTGATCGCACTCACTTAGCTCCTTCCGCCCTACACAATCTCACTTCCCCGTGGCCCTTTTCTATGTGGGGCATAGACGTGATCGAGCCTATCGAGCCTAAAGCTTCAAACGGACACAAATTCATCCTAGTGGCTATCGACTACTTCACCAAATGGATCGAAGCCTCCTCCTATTCTACTGTTACACGCAGCACGGTAGTACGGTTCATCAAGAAAGACATCATATGCCGGTATGGTCTCCCAGCCCACATCATCACAGACAACGGAACCAACCTGAACAACAAGATGATGACTGGGTTATGTGAGCAATTTCAAATCCGCCACCACAACTCCACACCCTATCGCCCCAAAATGAATGGAGCCGTAGAAGCAGCCAACAAAAACATCAAGAAGATAGTACAGAAGATGGTAATTACCTACAAGGATTGGCACGAAATGTTACCTTACGCCTTACATGGCTATCGCACCTCAGTTTGCACATCTACGGGGGCAACCCCTTATTCTTTGGTATACGGAATGGAAGCTGTACTTCCAGTGGAAGTTGAAATACCCTCCCTCAGAGTTTTAGCAGAAGTAGAACTGGACGAGGCAAAATGGATTCAACAAAGACTCGATCAGTTAAATATGATCGATGAAAAACGCCTAACGACCCTCTGCCATGGTCAACTCTACCAAAGAAGAATCAAGAACGCTTTCGACAAGAAGACCAAGCCCCGTACCTTCAGAGAAGGAGATATGGTACTCAAGAAGATACTACCAAATGTCAAGGACCAGAGAGGAAAATGGGCGCCCAACTACGAAGGACCCTACGTTGTGAAGCACGCCTTCTCAAGAGGAGCTTTAATTTTAACTGGCATTGAAGGGCGGGACCTTCGCTATCCCATTAACGCAGACTCTGTCAAAATGTTCTATCCATGAAGCCTAACTTGCGCAAGAGGCCAGCTCTAGTTCTAGCAAGTCTTTTCTGTTTAAATAAGGCATTTTTGTAATATGTTTCCCATTAATAAAAGACCACATGCATACACTCAAGCTTCCATTTTTCACTTCTCTTCCTTCTCCATCCCCAATAAGATAAAGCAATGGCCAGGTTTAAATCATTCCCAAATCCGATTCCATCTCGGTCAGATTGGTTGCATTGAGAGGCCGATCTCATGTCAGCCAAATCAACATCTTCCAAGGACCGACTCCATTTCGGCCAGTCTGACCCCCCCTTTGAGGAAGAAGACTCCATTTCGGTCTAAAAGACTCAGAAAATTTTGAAAGCTAACTCAGTTATTTCAGTTTAGAACTTAGGAAAATTCCAAAAGGCTTCAAGGCTTAGAAAATTTATAAACAAACCCAAGAAAGGTAACTCAAAGACCTCTATAGAACCTACCTCACATGAAACGTTTTAAGACCTATAACTTAAACAAAAGAATTTACAGCCTATCCAATAAACCCATTGACTTAAGCATAGCATTACACCAAATAACTCCTCAAATGCGATGTTTCAATTTCAAATCAAATAAAATAAATAGACAAATAAATAAATAACAATAAAAGAAAAGTCGTCCCCATCTCAATCAGCACGCACAGGACTCCGGAACTAATTCACCTCGGTCAAACAGCTCTACCATGGTTCAACAAAGAAAATAAGACTCAAACTAACAAGCCATCGCAATCTGACATGAAGGCATTCACCAGTCATCAAACTCAAGACATCACTGGCCGCCCCGAGTAGAGTTCACTGATCTCATTTCAAACTATCCCTTAAATTTCAAACTATCTTCTAATACGGTGGTCAACCATCAAGTCATCACGACCAAATTCATACCGTCTCAAGTCACCTCAATCAGTATCTTCTAACTACCAAATTTCTAACCTGGATGCTAGTGGAAAATCCAGTGTCTCATTCTAGCCTGGACGCTAAAGGAAAGTCCAGTGCTACATTTCTAACCCAGATGCCAGTGGAAAATCCGGTGTCTCATTCTAGCCTGGACGCCAAAGGAAAGTCCAGTGCCAAATTTCTAACCCGGATGCTAGTGGAAAATCCGGTGTCTCATTCTAGCCTGGACGCCAAAGGAAAGTCCAATGCCAAATTTCTAAACTGGATGCCAGTGGAAAATCCAGTGTCTCATTCTAGCCTGGACGCCAAAGGAAAGTCCAGTGCCACATTTCTAACCCAGATGCCAATGGAAAATCCGGTGTCTCATTCTATCCTGGACGCTAAAGGAAAGTCCACTGCCACATTGCTAACCTGGATGCCAATGGAAAATCCAGTGTCCCATTCTAGCCTGGACGCCAAAGGAAAGTCCAGTGCCTCATTCAAACCTGGACGCTAGAGGATAGTCCAGTACCTCACTTCAAACCTGGATGCTAGTAGATAGTCAAGTGTCTCTTTCAAACCTGGACCTCAAGAGACAATCCAACTCCAATAAAATCAAGCCTAGATAACCCATTGACCAAGCCACCCTAAATACCTGTAGGATAATCTGATAATCAATCCTATGGCAGCCCATAGGTCAACCACAATGATCAACTACGAGTGTCAATCACAATTTCCAAAGAATAGCCCAATGATCAATTATTCAAACCCACAAATCCGTCAGATTCCCAAAACAGGCCTCTTTGAGTCTTTATTTATGTTCATCACATTGTCTCCCTTGGATGAACACAAATAAAGAGGGGGCAATTGTAGCACCCCAAAACTGTCCGGCCCAAACAACCACAGTTGACTTTCCTTTAACTGATAACAAATAAAATCCTGAAGATTTTATATGTTATCAACAAACAAAATCCTGAAGATTTTATATGTTATCAACAAACAACCACAAGCTGGTTTTCCCTTAACTGATAACAAATAAAATCCTAAAGATTTTATACGTTATCAACAAGCAGGGGATAAACCTGTTAAATATTCAAAATTCAAATATAAAATAATAAAATATTCTTCCATCCCAAGAATCAGGGGATAAATATGCTAAACATTCAAATTCAAATATAAAATATTCTCTTCTTCCAAGAAACAGGGGATAAACCTGTTAGCTTTTCAAAATTCAAAATAAAATATAATAAAATATTCTTCCATCCCAAGATTCAAGGGATAAACCTGTTAAATATTCAAAATTCAAAATATAAAATATAATAAAATATTCTCTCATTAAGAGAGAGGTCCAAGCCCATTTCACAGCCTATATAAGACCTCACTGCGAATGAGCAGGGGTCGAAAAAAAATTTATACGGGAATGGAGCGAGACTTTCCACCAGGAAGCTAGAAGAGGAAGAAGTCAGGAAGTCGGAGGAAGCATCCTAGACCAGGAGGAGACGACGCCGGATATCAGGTTAGTAGTAACTGTCTGAATTCTTATTTGTGAAACCTTAGTTAAGTTTTCTCCCCTCTCTACAAAACCCAAGCCAAGTATCTCACACTTCTCGTTCCCAAGCCTCCTTCTTGCCAAGGCCAAGTTCACCTTGGCCTAAACACAACCAAGCTGGTATTGACCGGCTTCACCTTCTCTTAACCTACAACCCACTCTAGAACTACGTGGGCTCAATCCTAATTTCTTCGAGGTACGTAGGCGAGGGGGCACACCTCTTGCGAGTCCGTCAACCCAAGAATCCAGACTTCCCTTAGGAATAGACATTAGATAGAACTGTCCATTTGATTGCATGATCATTTTAACTGCTTATCTATACATCATGTGTCTTTAGCGCATAATTTGTGTACATCTTATCACTCTAGCTCAACCTTAGGTAACTGCCGAGTGGCAGATGTGTTAAAGCACCCTTGCCCCCGACGGCAACCAACTTCCGAACCCATCCATCCTGGTTCCCAACCCTAGCCTTTATCCATCCTTGGTTCCCGCGTTCTTCCTAATCAAAAAAATTTGGTGGCGACTCCCCTCCCAAAATTTTCCCATGTCGCTTCGTCACAAATCTGGTTGTGACAGTAGCGTAGCTATTTGAGTGGTTCATTGTTGTAATAATTTTCTAGTTGGGATTGTTGTAATGAAGAACTTTATTTTCTTGAGTTCTTTGAATAATAATATAATTTTAAGCATCTTATATAATTTTTTATAATTATAAAAAATAAGTACATAAATAAAATGATACTTTTGTATAATTTAATTAAAAATTAAAATATAATTGTTATGATTTCAATAATTAAATAACTAAATTAAAAATTATCTTTTATACAATTATATATAATTTTAGCGAAATAATATTTTTTTTCTTTTTTGAACATAATTTATATTCTCTTGTATTATTACGTGGTGGCCATTGTTGATCAAATATTTACTCAATTGTTAGATCGTCATTATTCCTTCTATGTGCAATGAGAAGGTTGTTGAAGCTAGAGTTAACTGTTTCAACAGAAGGAAAGAGATAAGGAGAAGTGTATTAAGAGTAATGTAAAAGAAACTAAAATATATAATTAATTAATTTAAATGACATGTAAATTTATTAGTGGTGAGATAAGTACTGAGACTCATAAAAGAGATAAGTAATTTATATTTATTAGTATATTACTTAAAGTTTTATCTTTTTTATTTTGGATTAATGTATCCGATAAATTGCACTTTTATATACTAATGTTAACGTGTTATATATTTTCAAGAATTAAAATGGTAGTGTATATAATAAAAAATAAAACAAAAAATAGTGAATAAAAATAGAAAACGTAAGTAATTTGGTGGGTATATAGAATAACTCGTGGAAAACATTTAAATAATCTTTTTTAGAATTGTTTAAAATGAGAATCATGTAAAAAATTGAGAATTGTTTAAATTGTAAACTTAAATTTAGAAGAAGAAAAAAAAAAGTGATGTATGATGATTTCTAATCTTATGTTTACAAATAAGAAACGGTAACAAAAAAATAGTTACAGAGCAAATGGAGTATCACAAAAAGGTAAAAATCAACTGTTTATTTGATTCTCCGTAAAGAAAAAAATAGAAAAGAAATAAGTGTGTGTAATACGTGATGAAGAGTGTTAACTCCATAATATATTTCTTCTAACATACACTCTATATGTTATTAAAATTTACAAAATTAAAAGAAAGATTAGTTAAATATGAAGAATTACAATAAAAAATATTTTTAATAAATTTTAATCAATAATATAATGTATTTAAAAGTTAGTGTTAAAAAATATATTGCTAATATTTCTCTATGTGATAAAAAAAATATTGTTAGTATTTCTCAATATGTGATAAAAAAATAAAAACAATCATGAATAATAATAAAATATTTAGAAGAGATCTCACCGATGATTTGTTTATACCAGTTAAGTTGTATAAATTGAAATAAATATATGATATTGATCCAGATCCATAAACTTTTTATTATTATAAATAACTTATTTAAACAACTCATGATATTACACAATTTGAGTTTCTTTTTAAGCAACAATAATCCAGGAATGAATCTTTCTTTGTTCCTGCGTTAAAAATCTTCTTAAGTACAAGGCACCGTTCAAGATCAAGATGATCTTATAGTAAATTTCTTCTCGTGGCTGGGAAAAAGAGGAAACTTTATCCACTTCTATACAAGAGTATGTAAAAGGTAAATTCAAATGTTCTGACGGGCTTATTTGGGACGGCGTTAACACAATTTTCCTTATTTGAACAATTGGATGTCTGTGACTCTTACGGTTAATTATGGTTTAGATAAACACCATATGGTAAGAAATAAAATAGGATAAATTAAAATATCTTTTTATAAATATAAATATAGTTTTTATAGTAAAAATCACATAGATTTTCTAAACAATTTTTCTTAGGATGAGGAGTATCATTTATTCTAAAACCTTTAATTCTAAAACCTTTAATTCTTTTGTTATCTAATGGAAAAAAAAATTTAATTAACAACCGGATGATCGAACCTGGAATCTTAGGAAAAAAATATAAATATCCAACTATTTATATTAATAATATTTAATGTTTAATTTCTCGCATTAAACTTATGTCATGTTATTAGTAAATAATGACCAAAGTAATTTTTTTTTAAATTGAAATTTCTAAAAAAATTCAGAAAAACTAAACTAATGATCCATATTTATAAATATTAAAATCATATTAAACTAATAAAACGATAACGGTATATCACCAAATATTTGAATCAATTCATATATGATTCTTTCAGATTGATTAACTATTTTAAATTTAAATTATAAACATATAATTACATTAAATATTTAAAAAAACTATAACCTATAATAATTTTAACCGAACCAAACAAAATTATAATTATATATAAATATATATGCGATCTGTATAAAGAAAACGATGATTGTATGCCGCTGGCACTTCGTGTTCCTACTCGAACTCTCATGTTTGAGGCTACATCATTTCTGCCCTAGACAAAATAATAATAAAAAACTAATAGAGGAACAACAAAATAATAAATATCCATTTTTCTCCGTACTCGATCTCTCTCTACTTTCTCTTCGCTCTTTTATCATTTATTTTCTTTTCTATTTCTTTTTGTGCTTTTGCTTTCAATTTTCTGTGCAGGAGACAATCTAAACATACTAACCAAAGAAAAGAATACTACCCAGAATACTACCCACATGGATGAACGTTTTAAAATCAAAGAAATACCTTACGCATTATATAAATAGAACAAACTATTACATTCTAAAAATATATGACCTAATAAAGAATAACATGAAGAGGAGACAGTAAACAATACAATAGACCACCCTAATTATTTCTCGTATCAGACTCAAAATATATATGAAAAATATTATATCATCCGAACCAATTTGTCGAATCATTATTTAACTTAGTAAAAATTGTCATCGTGGGCGATACAATATCGCGCACACAATTCCCTTGACCCCTTCAATGCTTCGGAGGATAATTCAGTAAAAAAAACAAAACATTTCTCTATGCATGATCTACCCTAGCTTCTCGGGTTTCAATATGTATAGTAAACATTTTGATGAGCGGAAAGGAACACCAACGGTCGTGCCAGTGTAATCTAAGGCAACAAACACCCAATATAACATAATAAGTAAATAAAAAATTGAGAATATGCTAATTTTAAGCTGATTTCATAGTTCGATCTTCATTGATCATAAGGAAGAAATAATCTGCATCCCGAGAACTAGATACAACAAGACTATTGTTTTTAAGCCTCAGGATGCAGATTATCTGATCCTGACCCAATACTGACTCTTCCAAAGTTTGAACCAAGGACAGCTGAAGAGAGAACAAAAGCAAAAGAATATGTATGAATAGATGTTTGTACCACGTTGGGTTGAGACTCTTGATCTATGGAATTTATATAGTGGTCTGTAAAGATTAAAAAAATATTGTACCCAACATTAAAAAATATATATTCTGAGGCTAATAATGTTTTCATCCATGAACAGGTGCTATTTGGTGCTCCGTGCTATAGTATAGCCCCCACTTTCTGCATATACAAACAAATTTCAATCCCTATTTTATCAAGAGCCCATTGATCTTTCAAACTCAATTATAAATGATTTTTAAACAAAATTCTCTCTTCTATTTTCTCGTATGATATGAACAAATGAAAGATACAAACTTAGGACTTGATATATACCCAAAATGAAGATAGTTATTTTTTTTTGTTGGGGACACTAGTATAATAATTGATTACAAGAAGTTAGTAAAAGATTATTTTGATCATCATATTACTTGCGTTTTGATTAGAAACATTGTAATTGATTACCACTTACTTGTAATCCATTACGACAAAAAGAAATATTTTTTTTCAAGACTTCCCTTACTTTTATAATCAATTGCAATATCTATGTAATTGATTACAAGACCCTTGTAATCTATTACATTGTTCTAAAGTTTTGCAAACTTGTAAAGAAGAATTTAATCTATTATAGAATTTATGTAATCTGTCATGACTGTACAAACATGAATTATTTCATTAATAGAGCCCTAAAATTTAAAATCTAACTTATCACAGTCTAAACATCTTTTAATATCAATTAATAATTCATAAAATTTATCAGCATCTCAATTAACAACTAAAGTCAACTAGATTGGTTAAATCCTTACATGCTTAATTGATTTTACTTCCAAAATCAATTCTTATATTCTTAGGTTGATTTTAACTTTAGGTTTATGATCTAAACTCTCTTTCAATCAAGATAAGCACGAGAAACCTAAATAACTTCCATTAAACACACATTATTTACAATTATTTAAATGGACATTAAGCCTTCAAGTTTTTACTTCATGTGTGAATTCTTCATCATCAAAATAATGTGATTATATCATGAAAATCAAATTCTGTATATATCAATCGTCATCTTTTACATAAGAAGATTCTTTGCTAAAGATTAGTTATCAACAAAGTTTATATATATTTTATACTTATAATATGATAACAAATAAGTATTATTATTATTAAAAAAATTAGAAATGTGTAAAATAAAAAGGTTATGATAATTATATATTGCCTCACTAGACAGTCAACTTCCATGATTTTGTATTCACGTAGTTTAGGTTTTATATTTAGTTTGCTGTTATTTTATATTTATTTTCATTTAGCTTCTCATGTATTTTTGTATTTATTGCTATGATAACTATTTTATATCAACTTTGTTATTTATTATGTCATTGTTATGTTTAATATCCATTTTTTTATGTTAACAATTTGTTTAATCTAACAAACCTAAAAATAAATGAAAATAAAAATAAATAAACTCACACTATTGCAAAGCCAATTTAGAGAGAATCAAGCCTATGCTAACATTAGCATCACCTATAAGCTAAGTAGCATTAGGTTATTGACGTTAAGTTATAACATCATTTTGTGAATGACACTAACAGTCATTTAGTGTCAGCTTCATCTTGGTCAACTCAAAAATTATTTTCTAGTCTTTTATGCCCTCCACTACACTAAAGAGACTGACATTAAATTGTTGTTTAGCATAACTTTTTTTTTAGTTAATACTTTTTAGCCTAATTTGATTTAGTGCATAAAGACTCGAGTAAATCGCCATAGTTGATGATATATCAAAGGGTGGATAAGACCTACTAAGTCAAATAGATAGGACTTCCATAAGTTCTCAACATACAATTTCAAAGGATTTGAGAGAGAAAAATTAAAAAGGTTAAAGCAGAGATAACTGTTCGATGAAGAATGCTACAAAGACATATCAATTAGAGTAATTAAATAACTAATCAGTGAATATTAATGATGATGTAAAGAAAGTTACTAGCATATTTAAAGTAAGATAGACCAACTTTAAAGTTAGTTGGAGGGTAATTAAACTCTTATTTCTTAAGTAATATTTTAAATTTAAATTTTGTAAATGAAAAAATGTAGTTAAGATAAGATATTTCACTAAAGATAGTTAACCAATTTTTTTTTATCTAAGATTAGTCATTTACAAAGTTAATAAATACTTCGTTCATATACCATAATAATCCAAAAAAAGTAATATAAATTTTAAATTTAAAAATAAAAATTAAAAAAAATAATGAGATAAATTAATTAAATGTTCATATTTAATATTTCCAATTTCATATTCTCAAAAAATTTTAAAAATTTCTTCTCCCAAATGGTCCTTAAAGAAACACTAAGAGTTAATATATAATTTTACTTATATAATCGTATGACAAGTGACTGATGATTCAACTATTTTTGTTTCTATATTAAGATAAAGATGCAGTGGTCTATTGTGAAGAAAGGAAAAGAAGACTAACATTTTGGATTAAAGAGACAAAAGCACCTTTGATAATTACATTGATAATATCGTATTTAGTTATTTCTCGAATATAAACAAAAAAAATTAGTTAAATATTATTTAATTATATCAATTTTCATTAATAATAATTTTTTTTAAATTATTCTTCTCTGAAACTTGATATAAAAAATAAGAAAAGACTAGCTCATTAGACATGAAATTTCTAATAAGCGAAGGATATTTTGGATATAATTTTAATAAATAAAATAAAATTAGTTGAAATTTATATATATTTGAGACTTATATTTATGTAATTTTTTTTGGCTTGTATTTGAATAAAGAGGTGTATGCACATTTGGACCCTAAACACCACTCAAAAGTAGGGATGTCAATGGGTAAAGTCTATAAGGTAATATAGTCTCTTACTGCACTTTAAAAAAATCTTCACAAGATCCATATAGTGTAAATAATAACTTTAATACTTGTGTTCATCCCTATTGAATGCCTAAACGCATATACCCATATTTGTTACTTGCACTTTTACTGACTATAATAATTGACAAAGAAAAAATGTTAATTAAAATACAATAGTAATTAAATTAAAATCTTATTAAAAAATATTTTATAAATCATAACAATCATATTCATAAAACATCACAAAAATTAAAAACATATTCAAAGATCTTTTACGAAATATAACAATTAATTGTAAAATATTACAAATGTTATAATAAACTTGTACAATAAAAAATTTATGAACTTCTACATCCTAGACTATTACTCTTCAAAACTTTAATTACTCTAGTTAGTAAAAAAAATAACTCAATTTTATATTTATCATTATAAATAAACATGAAATATATATATATTATTAAATTAATTTCATATTATATATATATAGAAAAATGAGAAAGAATGTTATGGATAATAGAAAATTAAAAAGAATAGCCATAAAATTCAACGACAATTACATGGTTCTTTTTTATGGACTATGAAATTGGAGATTTATGGCATTAAAAAGTGATCACAGTAAGATAAATAGAAAATTTTGAGAAAATAGAAAAGTAAAGAAAAAAGAAAATAAGAAATTAAGAAAATAAAGAAATAAGGATATAAAAAAAAATTCACTTTTTTTATTAAATAACTAAAAAATTATCATGTGTTTTACTCTCTTTCTTCCCTTCTACTTTTTTTTTGAGCAAATAATATGTGAAGATGGAAAATATCATCTGAAAGTTTTTTTGTGACAACTTTTATAACTTTCAGGGCTATTTTTTTTTTACTAACATTCAGTGCTAATTAATAATTATAGTTGGTGGCTAAGTATGAAGATTCGAATTAGGAAATGATTTGTGCGGGTCACGTTACCAGATTAAGACCATTCGTACAACAGACAAAAGGAACGGTCCTTCCCCACTCTGCACCTTAGGGTTTGGATGCGCAGAAATGAGAGAAGAAATTAAATGCAAACTTAGGTATTGGGAAAATCATTTGGGAATATTGGGAGAGGAATATCGGTTGTTCAGTATACTCGTGATTTTTTTCGAAGATTAATTAATATTTTTGATGCCAGATACTTTTTATTTATTTTATGGATACAAAAATACAGTAATTTATCAACAAAAAGAGGAACAAAGTAGGATATTAAGCATTATTTTTCTTGTTAATCAACTATATTTTATAACTAAATTAGTATTTAATCAAATTAAAAAAATCCTAATCAATTATATCATCACACTAAAATCTAATTAATTATTGTTACTAAATCAACCATCTAATCAATTATATATATATATATATATATTATCCATAATAATGAAAGGATAAATAGGTCTTTTATTTAACATTATATTTCTTTTCGATTATCTCTATCTAAATCAAACATCTTTATAATATTATTTTTATTCTATTTATTTCTTAACAAACAAGTTAATTTTACTATATTTTTGTACCTATTTTTCTTCTCACTATTTTTTTCACTTCACTCTATTTTTATATGAACGCTATCAAATAGTGTGTAACCGTGAAGCGCATTTGGTACTTTCTTACAAAGCATAAACTAAAAAATTATGAGAGATTATCACTAATTCAACAAATAAATAGAAGAGTTATTTAAAAAAACAAAGTTTAATAGATATATATTTTCAATGTTAAACTTTTTACATATTTAGAATAATTCTTTAAGTAAATTTATCACAAAAGTCAGAAAATCTAATATGCATTATAATTTGTAATTAAATAATAGTGTAAATTTTTTTACTACATGTACTATTTATTAATAAAATCTCTAATAACGACATATAAAGTAATTTGTATAAACAAAATTACATATGAAGTTATCTAACCATTTTTTGTTGTGCTAGAGTTACCACTCACCAAGGATACGCCTTAAGTAAAATATATTCTTATTCCTTTTGTCCTCCAAACAATTGACAAGTACGTAATTTAAAATTTTGGAATATACAATATAACCAAAAGCATCGAACAATCACATTTAGGAGGTGTAGTTGACACACTTGTCCTTATAATTAATTAAAAAAACTCTAATAATCTCAAATTATTATTTATTTTTATTTTATATTTAATTCTTTTAAATATCTATCCATTTTAATTTACTCTTCTTTATCTCTATTTTCAAATTAAATTTTAATAATTTTAAAAATATTAATAATTAAAATAATTTAATATTACAATTTAAATGGTTTACTATAAAGTTAAAATATAATTTATTTTTAAAATTTATTTATTTATTATGAATTTTAATTATATAAAAATACTTATTCTGTATAATACACACGATAAAATATTAATTAAATAAATAAATAAAATTGAAGCCTCGAACCCATAGAATTATTAAACTGAATAAATCTTAATCAATCGAAAATGATAGGGTAATATGTTCTGTTCTGCCTAGAGTATCAGCAGAGCATAGGAAAGAATAGACGGAGAAACAAACTCAAAAGAAATCATTGAAATGGTGAAGATTCTAGAGATTTGCTCTATGAGATCCATATACCATTAAAGGCAAAATATAGAGAATACAATGTTTATAAGAATTGACCTAGAAAATCGTATCAACCTTGAGATCTAACGTGGCTTTATTTAGATACGGATCCTCCTGCTATAAATATTAAATAAAAATCCTGCAACACTCTTATCTAACAAAAAAAAGTGCCTTTCCGTAATATTTTACAGAAAAGGCAAACGAACAAGACAAACACTCTTCTAAAGTAAATAACAAAATAAGTATAAAGTGAACAAATAAATCATCTACCGTTAATTTAAAATAATTAAGTTTACAATTAATTTTTATTCAAATTAATAATAATATATTTATGTTAGAAAAAGAGAGAGATAGAAGGTAAGAAAATAGAGAGAATAAAGAGAAAAATGTTTGTGTATTTTTATATATAGAATAGACTATTTATAGGTAAAAATTATAAATAACAATAATGTATAATTGGATATGGATAGCCATACATTAATATTTATATCACTCCATGAATGTGTATTATTTTGAGAATGTGTTTCGTTAAAACCTTACTAAAAAAAATTTCTAAAGGAAAAAGAGTAATCATTTTTCAATAGGTTATCATCTACCTCATTAAAACCTTGATAGGAAAACTCAATTGGATAAAACCATAACAAAGGGGAAAAGAGTACACAACATATTTACATCTCCCATGTTGGAACCTATTGAATGTTTACATCACAATTATTTTGAAGATTAGGAATAAAAAAGAATTTCGAAAAAATGAGTTGTGTTCTACCCTTTAATGTATCTTTACTTCAACTAAGCAATACATGTGACCTTATCTTCATGTATGATCATTGAGGACATCTTTCCAAAAGATAAACCACAAGTTTCTTGCATACATTATATTACAAATCTCAAACAAACACATTCGCAACTTACTTCGTGTAATACTAAAATTTATGCATGATTATATGATGTGATAGAAATCTAATCGACGAAGATAAAAATAATTTGCATGACATTAGAGGTCCTATGACTAGGTCCAAAACCAAAATGGTCTAGCAATCTGTGTCGGACCTAAGTTCGAGAATTAAGGAATAATTAGAGCGAAGTGAGTTAGAGGTTACACAAAAAATGAGTCACTTTATTGCAAGTTGATGAAGAATGAAGCCCAGCTTGAAAAACACAAATAAGGCCCAAGTCATTGTCATGTAATTTGGGCTAAGTAGTTAGTTAGAGATTTTCTATTGTAGATAGAGATTTTGATTGAGATTTTAGATAGAGATAGAGATTTTAGATAGAATTTTTTATTTTATTTTAGATAGAAATTTTTGATTGAGATTTTAGATAGAGATTTTGATTGAGATTTTAGATAGAGATTTTGATTGAGATTTTAGATAGAGATAAAGATTTTGATTGGCTAAGATTTTATGCCAATTAAAATATTATTGGGCTTTAACTTCCGGGCTGCCTAATTAAGCCTATAAATAAGCTCTTGTAATCAATCATAATTCAGATTTTGGAATTTAATAAAATTTGTGTTTTCACTTTGTGAACACTTTTCTTTTGTTCTTAGGATTAAGAACACTTTTATAGTGTTGGTTCTACCGGCAGGTCGCGGTTAGGGTCATGCTTTCCCTTGATAACTTTGGTTCTACCGGCAAGTCGCAGTTAGGGTCAAGTTCTTTTTCACCACATCTCCCTTGATAATTTTTGTTCTACCGGCAAGTTGCGGTTAGGGTCAAGTTCCTTTTCACCATGCCATACTTTCACCTATTTTCAAGACGGTCCGTTTTTTGATCCCTTAGTAAGATCATATCATGATGTGTTTGTTGTTGTTTGTTTCACGGATTGACATGAAATAGTTGTACGACCACATGTAAACAAACATTTTGTTTGTGATCTACCATTATGAGGATCTAACAAATAATCTACATATGCATAGATCTATTTTGGAATCACTTAAATAAAAACAAGCCCATATTCATGGTACCTCTGAGATAATAAAGTACGTGCTTGACTCCATTCTAATGTCTTTGTGTAGGTGAAGAACTATATCTTGGTAATAAGTTGACGACAAATGGTATATCAAGTCATGTATAATTAGCAAGATACATTAGTGCTCCTATAGCACTAAGAAATGGTATTTCAGGACCAAATAGTTTTTCATCCTTTTCTCGAGGTTTAGAAGGATCTTTGTTCACTTCTAAAGACCTTACAATCATTGAAGTGCATAATGGATGTGATTTATCCATGTAAAATCTTTAAAGCACCTTTGCTTTACAAGCTTTTTGATGCACAAAATTTCACTTCTTAAATAATCAACTTGTAATCCTAAGCAAATCTTTGTCTTACCTAGATTTTTCGTCTCAAACTCTTTTTTTAAGCAATTTATAACTTTTGGAAGCTCTTTAGGAGTTCTAATAATATTTATGTTGTCTACATAAATAGTGATTATAGCAAACTCATTTCCAAACCTTTTCATAAAAATACATGGACAAATTGAATCATTTTTATATCCTTTTAACAAGATGATTATACCACATGCATCCTAATTGTTTTAGTTTATATAAAGACTTATTCAATTTAATTGAGTAATCTTCTCAAGAACCTAAATTATTGGGCACATTAAATCCTTTAGTGAGTTCATATAAATGTTATTATCAAAATAGTCATATAAATAGGTTGTAACAACATTCATTAGATTTAAATATCAAAAAGTACTAGCATCCACTATAGGTGAATGTGTCTCTTTAAAATCAATCCCAGGTTTTTGTGAAAATCCTTGAGCAACAAATCATACTTTATATCTCATAATTTCATTATTTTCATTTCGTTTTTGCACAAAAACCCATTTGTATCCAACTAGTCTTACACCTGCACAAAAACCCATTTGTATCCAACTAGTCTTACACCTTTAGGTGTACGGGCTACAAGTCCAAAAACCTTTCGATTAAAAAATGACTCTAATTTTGCTTTAATTGCATATTTCTATTTTGGTCAATCATTTCTTGTCGAAGATCTTTAATGGCCTTTGGTTCTTGATCCTCAAGATCATTTTCTATACTTAACACTATATTATATGCAAACACATCATCAATGCTGACTTTATTTCAATTCCATCGCATTCCATTCATGACATAATTTATTGAGATCTCCTCATTTTAAATTATTTTACGTACCTCAGTTTCTTCTATAACTAGAATGTTAATTATGTTTGAGGAATCTTTTGAAGTTTCTATATCCTTATTTTGGCCATCTTGCCTTTTAGCTCCTTTTCTTGCTCGAGGATTTCTACCTTAGGAACCAATGAGTCTTCAACATTTCATCCATGTTTAAAAATCATTTGTGATATTAGATTGTCCAACTGGGACATCAATTCTAATTAAAGCATTAGCACCTGGTATATATGACTTAGTCACCCTTTTTGGGTCACTAAATACATTTAGTAATTGGTTGGCTAAGTTTTGTAAATAAATTATCTTTTGAACTTCCAATTCATATTCTTTTGTACAAGGATCAAGATGAGAAAGTGATAATTCATTCCAATTAATATTATTTTCCAATTTTTTATTTTCTCCCCTCTAATGTTGGAAAAATGGATTCATCAAATGATGATTAACAAACTAAGCCGTAAATAAATCTCTTCTTGGTGGTTCAAGATATTTTATTATTGATGGAGATTCATGTCCAACATATATTCTCATCCTTCTTTGGGGACCCATCTTAGTTTGTTGTGGTGGAGCAATTAGAACATATACAACACACCTAAAAATTCTTAAATGAGAGATATTAGGTTGTTGACCAAAAACCAATTATAAAAGGGAGTACTTATGGTAACTTGTTGGCTTGATGTGAATCAATAATGCTACATGTAGGATTGCATGTCCCCATGTAGACATTAGAACTTTTGATCTCATGAGTAGTGGTCATGCAATAAGTTTTAGAAATTTAATAAATGATTTTGCAAGTCCATTTTGTGTTGAACATGTGTTACAGGATGTTCAATATCAATTCCAATAAACATACAATACTCATTAAAAGCATGAGATGTAAATTCACCAGCATTATCAAGATGAATTTTCTTAATTGGATAATCGGGAAAATAAGCTTTTAATCAAATTAGTTGAGATAATAATCTCGCAAATGTCTAGTTGCAAGTTGACAACAAACAGACATGTGACCATCCAGTTGATGCATTAATTAAAACCATAAAATATCTAAAGGGTCCAGTTGGTGGTTGTATGGGCCCACAAATATTACCATGTTCTAAAAATGTGAGAGATTCACTCCCTTTTTCTTCTGCTGATGATCAAATTATTAACTTACCTTAGAAACAAGAAATGCATTAAAATTATTGGATTGAAGAATCCCTTTACTCTTCAATGGGTATCCACTTGTATTTTCAATAATTTTTCGCATTATAATAAATCTAGGATAGTCCAATCAATCATGACAAACAACAAATTTATTTTGATATATAAACTTCTATTGTACAATAGTATGTACTTCAATTGCATTAATATACATGTAATACAAACCATAGTAAAAGGTAGGTAATTTTTCCAATACATATTTTTTATTTAATTTAAGTTTGGTGATATAAAGATAGTTCATATTACCTTCATTGTTTGTTTCAATATGCTAACCATTTAAACAAATATCCTTGAAACTTAATAAGTTTCTATCAGATTTGGAAGAATATAATGCATTATCAATGTGTAATTTTGTTCCTCCAAGTAACAATATATTAGCTCTTTTGAGGCCTTTAATTATATTTGTAGTACTAGATATAGTACTAACATTGACTTCTCACATTACTAGATAAGAGAAGAACTTATTATTCTTGAGAATTATGAGTCATTACACTATCAATGAGACACATGTATTTATTGTTGATGTTAGTGCCAACATCATTCTTCATGTAAACAAAGAGTATAAATAATCAATGAAAGAAAATATTAATGTGTGGTAGAATGTGTTTAGAATAATCCAAAACTAGTAAATTATGTATTGCTTTAAAAAAACTCACAAGTCTAATAAAATCAAAGCATAACAAATACAAAACTTTATACTAAACATAAAATAATATGGGAAAACTTATTTCTTAATATTCCCATCACCAATAAGGTGACCAATTTTTCCATCTAGATCAACAAAGAAATTAGCAACATCAAGATGAGTAGTATCCATATGGCTATAATCATAATCACTTTTTCATAAGGAAAATGTGTTTCTATCTTTTTTTCCTTACTTTTAAGTGATTCTTGATAAATTTCAACAAGATGCTTTTGTGTATGATAAGCATGTGACCAGTGGTCTTTAGCATATATTTTCCTCATGCATATTTTTATGTCTATCCTTTTCTTTTCAATTTTTACATTATTTTCCCACTTTTTGTGAGAAAAATATTTTTGGAACTTCCTTCATGACCATGCCCACAACTATGATCATGACCACAACTACGACTATGGTCACAATCACGAGTTTGCCCATAATTATAATAAGCTGCTACATTCACTTTTGAGAATGGAGCATAACCAATCGGGTAAGCCTCGTGATTCTTCATCAAATGCTCATTATTTTGCTTAGCCACAAGAAGACAAGAAATTAATTCAAAATATTTCTTAAACCCTTTTTCTATATATTGTTGTTGTAGGAGGACATTAGATGCATGAAAGCTGGAGAGTATTTTTTTTAACATGTTTTCATTAATAATATTTTCTCCACACAATTTCAATTTAAAAGTAATTTTGAATATTACATAAATAAATTCACTTATAGTTTTAAAATTTTGTAAACATAAATGTATCCAATCATAACGAGCTTTTGGAAGAATCACAATCTTTTCATATCTTTCTTTTAAACTATTCCAAAGAATAAGCGGATATTTTATAGTATTCAACTTTCAATCCTTCGTAGAGATGGTGACAAAGGAAAATCATTTCTTTACTCTTATTTTGATTAAATGCTTCATTTTCTTCATTAATAGAGTCTTCAAGACCTATTTCATCTTAATATATTTCAGTATCTAATACCCAAGATAAATACTTTTTCCCGTAATGCTAAGAACCACGAATTTAAGTTTTTCAAGGTTTGACATGTTCAATACTATAAAAGTAAAAATAAAATAGAATAAATTAGAAATTAATAATTATGACATTGATTAATAATATATTAACCTATTCATTTAACTTTATACAAATCTAAATATAGAATAATATTGATTTAGTACTATCATAGAATAATTCTATATTTAGAAGCTATCATAGAAATTATATGTTTAGATGATTTTACAAAAATAAATATCATAATTATTATTTAATCAATTTACTCTTAATTTTTCATATTATCATTAATAGTAAGATGAATTTTCGTTACTATACATATTACATTAGGATGTAAATCATGAAACAGATATGTGTAAAATAATTAGAACTGATAAATTATGTTATAAAATTTATAGTAAATATATAAAATATACTTTATGTAAATAAAACAAATATATATATATATTGTATTATTTTATCACTTCTAGTGAGAAAATATTTTTATATCATTTTGTCACTTCTTATGAGAAATATTTTTTGTATTATTTTTCTTCTACTGAGAAAAATATTTTGTATTATTTTCTTATTTCTAGTGAAAAAAATATTTTTGTATTATTTTCTCACTTTTTGTGAGAAAAATATTTTGTATTATTTTCTCACTTAAATATTTTATATTATTTTTTCACTTTTAGTGAGAAAAATATTCTTACAATTTTTTCTTTGATAGTGTCTATGGGACCATTACATGTAAATAAATTTTACATTCACATAATAAGTACAACGGTTAGAGAGAAAAACTGACTTTAAAGTATAAATTTGAAAAGGTGGCTTTATTCAATTACTTTCTTTACAAAGCTTTTTCTTGTATATTCTAATGTAGAGAGTGAATATGATTAATATAGGAAAGAGAATCGTTTTGATAACATGTTAGAAAAGAGAGAGAAAGAAGGTAAGAGGATTAAGAGTAAATCCTTGTGTACTTTCATATATATAATAGATTATTTATAGATACAAATTATAAACAATAATAATGTACAACTGGGTATGGACAATCATGTTAATATTCATAACAACTTCTACTTTTTTTACTTTATATATCTTTACATTATATGAATCAAATTTAAAAATATCATTTTTTTCTTCCTATCTTTCCATGTATTTTGAGGCAAATGTTCTCAAAATTGATTCCATAAAAATTAATAACGACATTAGTTTTTATTTTTGGTCTAAATATAATTAAACTTTGATAAAAAAATGATTATATATATATATATATTACTTAATAATATTTACATATATTAATTTTATAATTTTGATAAATATATTTCTTTACTTATTTATGAAGTAATAAATTAGAATAAAATTTAAAAATTATGTTACATAAAAATTTCAATTATATAAAAGATTATTATGTGTCATATAAAATAAAATAAAATAATTGAATGAATATAAATTATGTAAACATTTTTAACAAAAATAAATATATTTTTATGTATTTTAAAATATAATATAAAGATTTTTCATAAAATATAGTATCAAGTGTAAGTGAAATAGTTTTTTTTTGGTTTGCACCTAGTATAAATTAATTCTTAAAAGACGTAAAAATCACCTAAGTGTTAGTGAAACAATGGTAGAACACGAAAATAAAAGTGATAAGTCTAATTTCAATATATAATATGATTTATTAGAATGTTTTAAAAGTGTAAAAAATATATTGTTTATATTCTATTTCTAAATAGATTGGTATGCATATGATAAATTTATTAATTTTATAATTATTATTTTAAAAATTATATTTAATAGAATTTTTAATTAATTTAAAGTATTAAATTTTGATCATGTATCAAAATTAAATTATATATAGTAATAAAATTTGGTATTTTTAGTAAGTGAACCATGATAAATTTGTACCAGTTGACATGATATTATTCTATTTTTAAGTGTCTCTTCGAGACAGCGACAAGATTTTAGTATTGCTTTTCAAATTCAAATTTAAAATAAAATGTTTCATTGAAATTGAGTTCAATTGATTTTTAAGTTTAATTTTAAAGCATTCATTACCTCGGCTTTTAAAATAAAAAAAATATAGTTTTGGATTTTAGTTACAAAAGTAAATTTACCATTGTTTTTTCTTTACCTTTTAAGATTTTTTATTTTTCTTAAAAGACACATAATAAATATCATTACCATTACAATATGTCATTGTTATTGTCATCGCAAGTCACTTCACTTATCATCACTAACATTAGTCAACAACCATCATTGTTATTATTATTATTTTTTTATCAAAATCATTGTCATTATTATCATTAAAATGTTGATTACCTATCATCACCAAAACCAGCAAAAGCTAAAACGTTTGAAGTTAATTGGTAGCGTCAATTTTTTTAGTTGGTGCTAACTTAGCATGTGTCAAGCTAATGCTAATATAGAAGTTATGTCAAATGAAAAAGGAGAGTCAATGATAACATTATCATCAACCAAGTAAATACTAAAATAAAATATCAATGTTATTTATGTTCACCAATAGAAGTTGGCACTAAAGTTGACACCAAAGTCAACACTAAGATGAGAGGATAAAATAATTATCAAAACTAGCAATTTGGCTCTATCATTTGACATGGGTCACATTGTTCATTTTTTATTACTTCTCCTTTTATCTCCACCCTCACGCTCTATCATCATAGTTGTACTCTTCTTCAATCTTGTCATTTGCCAAAGGTGATGTCAAAGATTGGAGTAGGAGATGAAGAAGAACTTGCAATTGTCACCACTGTAATTGTCGTCATCATCTCTATCACAATTGTCACAATTGGCGTCATTGCTATTATTACTATCGCCAAAAACCTCAACAAATAGAAAAACAATGAGATGAGAGATTGGGGAGGGGAAAGTGTTAGGTCAAATGAACATAAGAAGAGGAGAGGTTGAATTATATTCTTTAATAATTTTTTCAAATCTTTTTTGAAGGATGAGTCTGTCAAGATCAGATAATAAAAACTCTCTAATTAAAACCTTGATGATAAAAAAAATGATAAGTTTAACTTTTAGCAATAGACGTGAATGTAAAAATTAAGGTAAGGGAAAAAGATAATCACACATGTCATTTTATACTAGTCCATATGTTAAAAGACTACGTCCAATCCTTAGTAACTTGACCACGATTTTCACTGCAAACAAACACTTCACTTGTAGAAACACTTCAACCAAGCCAACCTAAGCTTATCCCAAGTAGTCTTTCAATTGTCTCTCCAAATAATTAACTTGGGTATTCTTTCAACTATTTCTCCAAGCAATATTCCTAAATATTCTTTACACAAAATTTCTTCAAGCTTCAACCTCTTTCTAAGATAAAGTTTTGTTTTAAAGTAAGTTGACTCTTAGCGTCTTACAAACATATATATCTATGAAACAAGCTTAGAACTTTTTCCTAAAAAGAGAAAGTTTATAAGAAAGGCTTTTTATCACATACAAGTTTTTACTTCGCACATTTTGCTAAATCTCTCTAAAACTACGTTATAAATAAGATTTTGATGACAATAGTTGTTGTAGAAGCTTTAGAACTCTTCCCTTAAGATTTCAAATCTTGAGTCTATAGAGATGTTAGAGCATTTAATGTGTGCATTAAATGTTTTTCACAAGCTAGTCATATTGATATGCTAAAGTAGTGCTCTAATCTCAATCTTTGTCAAAAGTGGTTGTGCAACTTTGACTTGCTTTCCTCAAAAGATATGATGATCAAAGATGTTGATAAAGATATCTTTTCGAAATGATGGTTTCTTATCAACTTGTATTATTTAAAATAGTAGCATTATTCATCCTGAAAACTTATACAATAAGATTTGCATAAGATAATATATATTCTTATATATGGCTCTTTAAGTGAAATGTTGCATTTAGGTATATGCATTTGTCTCATAACACCTTGTGTCTTATGGGGTCAAACATAGCTAACATATTGAACAAAAATTTATATTGTTTGATAAGGTCAGACACACCTATTCGTGCTTGAGTTAATTTTAAGGCATTTTTTCCTTTTTATTAAGACGTGATTCTCTTGCTTAATTAGTTTGTTACATTCTTCAAAATACTTGAAAGTCTAACGACCTCTCTTTTTTATGATGACAAATGATTCATATTCACAGGTCATGTTTAATCATAATTTGAAAAAAAAACATATTTAACATTGAAAGAATGTGTTTTCAAAAGTGGTTGTGCAACTTTGACTTGCTTTCCTCAAAAGATATGATGATCAAAGATGTTGATAGAGATATCTTTTCGAAATGATGGTTTCTTATCAACTTGTATTATTTAAAATAGTAGCATTATTAATCTTGAAAACTTATACAATAAGATTTGCATAAGATAATATATATTCATTTATATGGTTCTTTAAGTGAAATGTTGCATTTAGGTATATGCATTTGTCTCATAACACCTTGTGTCTTATGGGGTCAAACATAGCTAACATATTGAACAAAAATTTATATTGTTTGATAAGGTCAGACGCACCTATTCGTGCTTGAGTTAATTTTAAGGCATTTTTTCCTTTTTATTAAGACATGATTCTCTTGCTTAATTAGTTTGTTACATTCTTCAAAATACTTGAAAGTCTAACAACCTCTCTTTTTTATGACAAATGATTCATATTCACAGGTCATGTTTAATCATATTTTGAAAAAAAAAAACATATTTCACATTGAAAGAATGTGTTTTAGAAAAATAGACTAATATAAATATCAAGCATGCATATCCAACGAATGATCAAATAGTTATATTATCAAAGTAAATATAACCATAATCAACACATAAAAAAAAGTCAAAGCATATAGGCATATAAGATTTGAAGTATTTTTCAAGTATCAAGAATTGTAAACATAAACAAAAACATTCATGATACTTATACTCCCCTTCGGATGAATGTCCTCTCTAATTTTTTTTTTTTACTTTTCCTCCTTTTGGCATAAGCAAAAGGTCGTTTATCCATCAAAGTCTAAAATGGAACCAATGTCACTTTCATTTTTCTTTCTGAGCTTAAGAAGTTATTTTTGTGTCTACTCGTGCATGCATTGTTTTATATCTACCTCTCATTTGAAAACAAAGATCGTCTATCTTAGGGAAAATACTTCTGCTTTGAGTTCTTCTATTGATGTAGGTAGAGGAGGCATTTGAAACCTAAACATAGAAAATGCCAAAGGCATAAAGAACAAAAAACTAGATGGGGAAGGATAGGTATACACATATATGTAAACTTGAAAAGCTTATTTTGTATAAGGGAAAATGTAGAGCATGGAAGCAAAGAGATTTGGTAAAACTTTCCAGTTAATTTCCCTTGATGGAGGAGTCCTATTGCCTATTCCTTAGGTGTAAGGCTTGAAGTGTGTTGCCGGCTTCAAGATGATGCTTTAGAAGGAGCTCATCAAATGCTAAGTGACTAGGTTGAGAACAAAGTTTCCTAAAGTAGTTTTTTAAAATGGCTTTATGTATTATGCAAATATGATTCATTATGGGATTATCTCCTTACCTTTACACATATATCATGTGTCAAATTTATCCTTGCACTTCAAGGCCAACTTCAGTGACTACCATGGGTGCATAATCCTATGCATCTCTCTACCAATCCTATATTGTAGATGATTGTTAGCTTCTGCATATCTTAACTCTTATATTGAAAAGGAGTTAAGAATCCTTATCCTTTTGACTCTAAAGTCCAATGACTCTTTCAAGCTCAAAGTCGAAGTCAATCTTCTTCCGGTCTTCAAAATTTTTACTTCTTTCAGGTTGGTAGTCCAATACTCCATGCGTCTACTACATCACATGGGGTCCCTAACATTTAGGATCAACTCTCCTTTGGATACATTTAACTATATATTCCACTTTGTTGAGAGTCTTGGTGAAACTAGGGTAGGAATTGTTATATTTGGTCTTGGGAGGCTTATAAGTTCAAATATTAGCTTCTTGCGAGAAAAGTTTGTTGGATGGATGCTAAAGGAAGATGGGACCAGGAACTGTAGGTTGTGATGGATGAAGGTCTAGGTAAATGGGGAAGTGAGTTTCATAAGAAAGGGAAAAGGGGAAGGTTGAGGGGTCATCTCGTCGTAAGACAAGGAGTTATGCATACAAAAAGGGTACTCCAAGGTTTTTATTAAGCAATTAAGATCTTCAAGAGTTGATAATTGACCAAAATCAACTTGTGCATTAGAGTGAACAGAGATAATAGCAATTAAGGCATTTTATGCTTTTGCTTCAACTTGCTACTTTTCAGGATGCTTTAATGGAGTTTCTCCTTCAGCAACTTCATAAGGAGCATCTCTCGGCATTTCTACAATTTCTTTAGAATTGCACACTAAATTAAAAACAAGATAGACGCAAGAAAGGTGGTTGAATTATGTGTGCTTTTTATAGCACTTTTTAAACCTTTTTGGTAACAAATATAAGTTCATAAATAGAAATGTTAAAAGATCGACCAAAAAACTTTTTTGAGATCATTAAAAGAAATGTGTTAGTGAAAACTAAAAGAAAGAGAGAGGGAGAGAGAGAAAAATATCGACCAAGATGTTTTATACTTGTTCACTCTATAATGAGAGTTACATCCAATCCATTCAACCTAAATGATTTTCCACTAAGTCACTCTTCACTTATAAACACCAAGTATTCTCAATGAATTTTATACACTTGTAATCAACAACCTTTATTATAAGCAAACAAGTATTCTTTATCACTTAACCTCTTTAGGCTATCATACGAAAACAAAATGGACTCATAGAGTGAGCATAAGATAAAGATCAGAGCTATTGACTTTGTAAAAACAAAGCTTAAGTTACAATAAAAATAGAGATACTAAAACAACTTAACAAAAAGCTCATAAACTTTTTTGAAAAAGTTGTCCAAAAAGACTTGTAATCAAAGATAGAGCTTAATGAGGATATAGATCTTTTTCATTTTTTTTATCTCTCTTTTCTTTTTCTTCTTTATGCTTCTTTGCAATTGCTTTTTCTTTCACACAAATACTTTTTTCTTTCTTTTCTATTTTCTTTTTCTTAAAATGCTCTTTTTCTTATATACTCAATTGAATGCTTTTCTTATATATATTCGTCTTGTATATGTTTGTTCTTCTATATCTCGTTTTTCTTCTCTTCATGAGGGTTATATAGATGAATCCGAGAGAAGAGCGTTGGAGCATAGCATCTTCTAAGACACATGGCAGAGCATACCATATTTTGTAATTCATACAAAATAACTTGCGAGAGTAGAGAGAATGTCTCCTTATCCTTTTTGTAACGTAGCAGAGAACATGCATTTGACCTTTGTCCTTTTGTGCATGTGTCCTAATACAACTCAGCTTCCATGAACGTATAGAAGGATCTTTCTAACTTTTTGAAAGATCAAAACTTGGAATCTGAAAAATAGTGCATTTATGGATGTTTTCTATTTTGATGATTTCGTGTATGCAAAGATTGGATATTTTATGGTGTGGACAATCTTTGCTACATTTTAGAGTGTCTCCATGAAATAGCTTTATGGACGATTTCCAATAACTCATGTCATTTGTTTGACTTTGATATGCTTGAGTACTTTCCTAAAAGCTTAGATACTCATACCAATATTAGTTAACATAATTATTTGTTATAATCAAAATCCTTAAGAGTTTGGATGCTTTCTAACATCTTGATCCAACACACATAGGGGGCTCCTTGGGAGCTTCCTCAATAGACCTATTTAGTGCTTCTTCTAAAGCTTCAACTTCCTTATTTAGTTCTTCTTCTACAATTTTTTCCTTCTTTAACAAGGCTAAGGCCTTCTTCGATTGTAACGATTTGCTACCAGTACAATGGAAAAACAAACATAAAATCATAATGCGTGAAGGTTTATTTCTTAAGAAAGCTTTTGATTAACTTATTCATTAAAATACATAATCTTTTCACAATTAATTCAAATGGTAAAAAATTAAATATACATCCACATACATGAATATTGAATAATACCTCATGCAATAAAGATATAGATAAGTTCAAGTAGATAATGAAAAATTGTGTACCTTATGGTATTTACAACCTTAAAATATAATAGGTTTCTAAATACAACTAAATACATCAAAAGAAGGAGAGATGAATATATCATTCACACACCCATAACTGGTCGAAACTACTACCTAATCTACTAAGGAGGAGTAGGATGAGGTGCTTGCTCTTGACACATGTTTTTAAAAATAACTCAATTGCAATGAGGTTTCAGTCCTGGATGAAAAGGATGGTGATGGTTGATATTGGTTAGTTGGTCCCTGGAGAAGTGTGTAGCTTAACTCCACATTGCCTGAATAGGCAACCAAATGTCCAAGAATGTGGAGAAGGTAACTATAACCCATAAAATGCTAGTTGATGTGTACTCTATAGTTATTTCCCCTTAATACTAGGTCTATTGTAAATCATAAATGGTACAAGTAAACATCCATACTCATAAAAGCACAATTTTCTAAACAAGTACATAAGCCTACAGTCTCTCAATCATAATTGTGGGATCTCAATATTGTCCGGCCCAGAGGAAGCAACTTGGCAGAAGGGGTAAAAGTGGGCTTGGCTGGACCCAAGGCGAGAAGAGCAAATTTGGATCCAGTCCATTTAGAAAAAGGGGGAGCCCGAATGCCACTTGATCGGGTTGGTAGCAGCAACCCCGCAAGGCCCAGAACAGACTGAATATGGAAGCCCAGCCCAACACTTGAGGAACCAGCCATCTCAGCAAAAAGATGCCATGCTGTCCTGCTCAGAGATCCTGAACCGTGAGATTTTTCAAGGGACAAAACTTCTGATGAGGCCACATCAAAGGGACAAGGGACCCACGCCCCCAACAGAATAAAAATCCTCGCCACTCATAGTAGGCGAATCTACCACGTCAGCCACTACCCTTGAGAGATGCTGTGAATCTAGGAGAACGTGCCACGATCAAGCACAGAAGTATCAACCTGGGGATCACTAAGGCTAACAAACTGGATCAGGAGGCTGGAACGACCCCCACGTGGCAAGATCATATGCACCCTCATCACCTTCTCAAAGGATATAAAAGGCCTCGGATCAAGGAGCTTGGGGCCAAGAATCAAAGAATAAAGGAGCACAATCATTGGGGGAATTATTGCAAAACTGCGTCTCAAACCCCAAGATCAGCTACCAGCTGACACAGTGACTAACCACTTGGGATCCCCGGGTAACTTCTTGGCCAAAGCCCCGATCAACCCCTGTGAACACTTCAAATAGCAAACACGTAATTCGTCACACGAGCCCCCCTCCCCCCCCCCCCATTCCTCACTAAACTTCCAGCACCCCCAAGGCTACATAGTCCAAACACTAAGAGTCCCCTATGCACTAACCGTCCCAATAGTTGACCATGCCCATCTTGTCTCCAACCCCAGAGTCTGCCACACTTCAGATGGTAGGCAAGCCATCTTTATACTGAACCAGCTTGCGAACACTTTGGACCGCAAGTATACAACTTGTTTCAACTTGAAACCGAGTCAGTCCTAGCCATTGTGGTCTGACACTCTGCGCATTTCATCTAGTCAGTGGACGTATGTCCTAGGCAGGATGCCTAGTGGATAGTCTTGGCTTGGCTCCTCTAAACAGCAAAGGCCTAGCACCCAACAGAAAGCTTCGTCCTCGCGTCCCAAACTTCGATGGACACCCAAGGGAAAGTCCAACCATGCTACAACCCTCAACATTGTTCACACCCTAAGAGAAGGATGCCTAAGGGAAAGTCTGACTCTGTCGCTTGCTGCACACATTCCTCTAGAACTACGTTGACTTTGATTCCTCCTGGCTCGGAGATACGTAGGAGCAAGGGGTCTACCCTTGTCAAGTCAATCTTACACCCCAAAACACATCCCTGCACCAGCCACCATGTAGTAGAGATTACAGATAGTACAGTTCATGGGGTAACTACAAAATGGTAGGCAGACGGGATGATACGTCACTCCCGTGCATAACCGGCTCCTTACCCAGATTCTCTGCTCCGAAGACAATGCCTTATCCCTCTCTAGTTCCCAGTTTTCTAGTAAACACTAGTGGAGACTCCTATCTAGGTCATTTTGGTTCAAACCAGCCGTCCATGGGGATGACTTAGTTGGCACTAACTCGCTCCACCGGGTCCCGGCCCGGCGCGTTCTCAGTTTGTGATCCATCAAGATTCCACCAAGACAAAGAACCATCACGCGCTTCGTGATAACTCATTTTTAGTTGTGTTCCATTTATCAAATAAACTAAAGCTAACTATAGTATAGCTAACCCTAGGTCGACTCTCTCAAGGACATTGTGTGTTCTAATATGGTTAAATGTGAAAATCAAAGTTAATGCAGAAAGCGTCAAGTGCAGAATGCCGACTCACTCTTGGTAAAGACTGATCCGATTCGTTCTCGGTAGAGATGAATCTGACACGGTCTCGGCTATGTGCATACTTGGACGCAACAGAGTCGAACTGACTCAGTTTTGGATGGATGCGATGAAGTCAGACTAGACTCGATCTCGAACTAGAATGCAGTAAATAAAGGGGGGGTTTGGTTGAGTGCAGAAAAATAACTAAGGTTTGAAACTAAACTAAACTATGATAAGCTAACTATTTTATCAAATCAGAATTCAACACACGGTCGGTCCTTAATTCCTTACTTGAGATTATACTTCGAATCAACTTGAAACTCTTACGACAATCGTCGAACGTTTGTCCATTACCATACCGAGGATTTACACAATCACTACCTCATCAATTGGGAGGGAGTATGTACTTGGTTGATTTTAGGTTCTGTTACCTAACAAGGTTATTAAACTAGTTCCAATCGGTCCTAGTCTAATGTGATCCACTCCTTACAATGTGCAATCATGACAAAGAAATAGTAGATTAAAGCATAGGGATTAAAATCAAAAGACAGAATTGCAAACCAGTTGTGTTATTGAAAACAACATTGAGTACAAGGTGAGAATTCAGAGATTCTATAGAATCCGCCTTCCACGATAATCGCCTTCCACGATAATCGCCTTGGAAGGACGGTGATGGTTCAACACTGATGGCCAGAGGTTGAGGTTTCTGCCCACCAGAGTGTGTTGGCTATATCAAGCGATCACCTCCAACAACTTCCAGCTTCCTAATTCCTGGTCCTGTACCTCCTCGATGAGAGAGACACCTTACTGAAGCTTCGTGCATCACCATGCTAGCTAGGACGAATTGTAATTGCTAAGGCGCTAGGTCTAGGTTTTGTTGGAATTTCACACTTAAACTCGTGCCTTATGTGCCTTTATAAACATGTAGGATAGTTGTGACTAAATCTAAATCTAATCCTACAAAATTGATGATTTCTCGATCCTAGCAAATTTCTTAGTTGATAAATATAATCATACAAAATTGATGATTCCTTGATTCTAGCAAATTTCTAGCTGATAAATCTAATCATTCAAAATTGATGATTCCTTGATTCTAGCAGATTTCTAGCTGATAAATCCAATCATTCAAAATTGGTGATTCCTTGATTCTAGCAGATTTCTAGCTGATAAATCTAATCTTACAAAATTGATGATTCCTTGATTCTAGCAAATTTCTAGATGATAAATCTAATCATTCAAAATTAATGATTTCTTGATTCTAGCTAATAAATCTAATAATTCAAAATCAATGTTTCCTTATATGCTAAAGTGTTTGTCACCACTGATGTTAGTCCTAGCCGACTGGTCTGGCCGGGACCACTTCTTCTGGGCCAAGATGTTCCTTTTGGGCCGAGATACTCTTGGCTTTTAGGACTACAAAACAAGTCCAACCTTTTTATCAGTCAAAATCCTCGTTTTCGCACAAATTTATATTTTTTCTATTTCTAGGCCCATAATTCGAATCTTAACTAAGATAGGGCTCTTAACCACTAAACAATCTTAATAATACCCATCTTAAGCCCTTGTGAGGTATATAAAATATGACTTATCAGACCCCACACTTACACTTTTGCACTTCTGGGCAAAATCAGATTTGATCATTCAAGGAAATTAAAAGACGAAATATGTTTTCAAATAAAATTTTCAAGTTTGACAAACAGATTAAGCATGCAATCATCCCAGAATCTAGATTTTAAAACAATCTATGAGAGTTACTTTCTCCATATCTAAAGTGTGGGACCTCAATATCGTTCGGCCAAGAGAAGTAACCCGGCGGAAAGGAGAATCCTTGGAGCAGGTCCGTCTAACCTGGCAGCCCAGGCAAAACGGAGCCGAGACAGGGAAAGCAAGGTTGGGGCCAACCCATGTCGAGAAGAGGAAGGGCCCGTAGACCGCATAACCGGGTTGATGCCTCGCATCAGACTAAGCGTGGAAGCTCAGCCCAACACTAAAAAGAACCAGCCACCCAAGTAGAAAGGGTGCCACGTCACCATGATCAAAGACTCTTGAATCGTGAGATCTCCTTAAAGGATAGAACCCGTGATGGGACCACATCAGGCAAACAAGGGACCCACTATCCCTAACCAATTTAAAATCCTCACGATTCACAACAAGTGAACGTGCCAAGTCAGCCATTAGCCACAAAGAGTGATAAGTCATATTTTATACACCTCACAAGGGCTTAGGATGGGTATTATTAAGACTATTTAGTGATTAAGAGTTTTGTCTTAGCTAAGATTCGAATTATGGGCCTAGAAATAGGAAAAATATAAATTTGTGCTAAAATAAGGATTTTAACTGGTAAAAGATTGGACTTGTTTTGTAGGCTTGAAAGCCGAGAGCATCCCAGCCCAAGTCGACGTTAGTGGCCAAAATCACTCCGGCAAGAATGTAGATATGATTATGCTAAAATTAAGGAATCTGTAATATAAATTTGATTTTCCTAGAATTAAGGAATCTGTAATACAGATTTGATTTTCCTAGAATTAAGGAATCTATAATTCAAATATGATTATGCTAGAATCAAAGGATTTGTAATCTCCTAGTATTGAGAATCTGTAATCAGTAATTCAAATTTGTAATCTGTTAGGATCAGGAAAATATGTAATTCAGGTAACTAAGTAAGAAATCTGCTAGGATCAAGGAATCAAGGATTTGTAGGATTGGATTTAGATTTAGCCAGCTTGTGTATAAATAAAGCATGCCAAGTCACATCTTGATTATTGGAAAAACAATGGAATTCTAGACCTAGCAATCAAGCATTGCAAACATTCCAAGCTAGCACGATGGTACACGAAGCTTCAATAAGGTGTCTCTCTCGATTGAGAGGTACAGGACTAGGATTTGGGAAGCTAGAAGCTGCAGAAGGTGATCGCTTGGTATAATCGACGCACTCTGGTGGATGGAAACCTCAATGCTTGGCCATCATTGGTGCACCACTACTGTCCTTCCATTGGCGATTGTCATGGAAGGCGGGCTCTCTAGAGAACGTTGAATTCCTACCTTTGTATTCAATTCTATTTTCAATATTATGACTGATTTGCAATTCTATCTGTTGATTATAATTCTTGCACTTTAATCTGCTTTTAACTTTGTCGCGATTGCACATTGTTAGGGGTAGATCACATTAGACTAGGCCCGATTGAAACTGGTTTAATAATCTGATTAGGTAGAGAACCTAAAATCAACCAAGTACATACTCCCCACCAACTGATGAGGTAGCGATTGTGTAAATCCTCAGTATGGCAATGGACAAAAGTTTGGTGATTGTCGTAAGAATCTAAGGTTAATTCGGAGTATAATTCTAAGTAAGAATGGCAACCTGTTGTGTGTTGATTTCCGAATTGGTACAGTAGTTAGTATAGATTAGTTTAAAGTAGTTTAGTTTACTTTTAGTACTTAGTTTATTTTTCTGCATTTAAACACAAAACCCTTCTATTTATTGCCTTTCCAAAGTCCGAGACTGAGTCAATCCGACTCTGTCGCATTCATCCAAAACCGAGTCAGTCTGACTCTATTGCGTCCTAGTCTGTTCTTAGCTGAGACCGTGTCAGATTCATATCTGCCAAGACCAAATTGGATCAGTCTTTGTTGAGAGAAAGTCAGCATTCTACACTTGATGTTTCTGCATAAAACTCTGGTTTCTACACTTAGTCACAATTTAATACATTGTGTCCTTGAGAGAATCAACCTAGGGTTAGTTATACTATAGTTAGCTTTATTATTTATTTGAGGCATGTAAGACGACTAAAAACCCGCTTATCAAATTGGTGCCGTTGTTGGGGACACAAGTTCTTGTGTGCCAAAAACTGAGTTAAGCCGAATCCTAAGTCTGTGGAATGTTGTGCCTGTCGTTTGAGTCATAGAGTCATAGAGTCTGTCGAGTTTGTTGAGTTTGTATTTGTTTTCCTTTCCATCGAGTCTAAAAATAATATAGCATGCTGAATATGTGTTAAATTTTTGTTGCGTGTATGTGTTGAATTTTTGTTTATGTGAGGCTTTACATTGCTAAAAAAAAACCAACAACAACAACAACCATCTCTGCATCATTGCATTTAACTGCATCTACATAATTGATTTTTTTGTTTTCTGATAGCTATTTGTTTTCTGTTTTCTGATTTGCATAATTGACTCTAACTTCTTTTGCATAACTGATTTTGATTTTTCTGCATATTTGATTTTGCAATTTCTTTGTATGATTCTTTTTCTTTTTATGAATCAATTTTCTTTAACATTCTGACCATCTTATGATTGTTCTATTATTTCTCATTATTCTGTTTCCTTCTGTGCTTCTATTTCTTTTTGCCGTTTGTTTTTCTATTTCTATTTTTTTTTCTTTCTATTTTTCTGTCTCTATTATTTTTCTATTTTTCTATTCTTCTTCTGATGCTTTTATTTTTCTATTTTAATTCAGTTATCTTTCTAATTATGTTATCTTTTTTGTTCTTTTTTTTTATTTTTAATCTTATTAACAACACTTGTGCACTTTGATACTAGTATTGTTCCTAATTCTTTGATCTTGATCATTCTGCTCCTAGATTCAATGGAGAATGAAATCAACTGTACATTGTTGCTGTGATGTATCAACCGTGGTGTCTCAATATCCCGAATGGGATGGAGCCTGGTCATACGAGAATTATCCATTTAAGCTAGCAATTGTGTTGCTTGAGTTTTATGATTTTGCAGGTAACACTCACCATTTTCACAATGGGGGATCAACAACATCCAAAGGAAGGAATGGGATTACTCGCTAATGACAATCGAGATTTGAAGGATATATAGATGGATGTGACATGTGTGGTTCTGTAGGACATCCACCCAATGATTGTCCCATTTTGCAAGAACCACCACCTCCATTCAGACCACAACCAGTACAAGAAAGTTCCTTAGAGGATTTAATGAAGCAATTGGCCATGAATAACATTCAATTCCAAAAGAATGTATCTGCCACACAACAACTAGTGTAGCAACCTAATAGTTCACCTTCTCTAGAAGATCTGGTACAACGGTTTCAACAAAATACCATGTAGATTCAATAAAACAACATGCAATTTCAACAAAATATAATTGCCACAATGCAAGAGTTGACAACACGGATTGGTCAACTGGCCACCACGATAAATCAACTACAGTTCGAAGATTTTGGACAAGTTCCTTCCCAACCAGAGCTTGAAAGTTGGGAGCATCTCAGCCAAGAAGAAGCCGAGAGCATCTCGGCCAACCAGAACCCGAGAGCATCCCGGCCCAGTAGAAGCCGAGAGCATCTCTGCCCAAAGGAGCATCTCGACTCAAGCTGACATCAGCGATGAAAATCTCGCCTAAAATCATTCCGTCAAGAATGCATATATGATTTGCTAAGATTAAGGAATCTGTAATGCAGATATGATTTGCTAAGATTAAGGAAACTGTAATGCAGATATGATTTACTAAGATTAAGGAATCTGTAATGCAGATACAATTTGCTAAGATTAAGGAATCTATAATGCATATATGATTTTCCAAGATTAAGGAATTTGTAATTCAGGTAACTAGGAATGTAAATATGATTTTGCTAGAAACTAGGAAACTGGGAAATTCCTAAGATTGAGGAACTTGTAATCAATATTTGAATTAGAATCTTTAGGATTTGAATTTCTGTTATTAGATTTAGATTTAGCCAGCTTGTGTATAAATAAAGCACGCCATGTAACTTCTTCGGGGGGAATTTCAGCAGAATCTAGACCTAGCGCCATCAGCAATTGCAGACATTCCAAGCTAGCACGGTGGTACATGAAGCTTTAGTAAGGTGTTTCTCTCAGTCAAGGAGGTATAGGATTAGGATTTAGGAAGTTGGAAGCTGTTGGAGGTGATCGCTCGGTATAGCCGACGCACTCCGATGGACGGAAACCTCAACGTCTGGCCATCATTAGTGCACCACTACCGTCCTTCCATTGGTAGTCGTCGTGGAAGGCAGATTCTCTAGAAATTCTGAATTTTCACCTTTGTATTCGATTCTGTTTTCAATAACACAACTGGTTTGCTATTCTATCTTTTGATTTTAATTCTTACGCTTTTTAATTTGCTTTAACATTGTTAGAGGTAGATCACGTTAGACTAGGGCCTGGTCGGAACTGGTTTAATAATCTGATTAGGTAGAGAACCTAAAATCAACCAAGTACATACTCCCTGCCAACTGATGAGGTAGCGGTTGTGTAAATCCTCAGTATGATAGTAGACAAACGTTCGGCGGTTGTCGTAAGAATCTCGGGTTGAATAGGAGTATAATTCTAAGCAAGAATGGTAAACTATTGTGTGTTGATTTCGAATTGGTGCAGATAGTTATTATAGATTAGTTTAGCATAGTTAGTTTACTTTCAGCATTACTTAGTTTAGTTTCTGCAGTTAAACATAACTCCCCCTATTTTTTGCTTTTGAGCGTCCGAAAGTGGCCCGATCGGGGCTCTGTTGCGAAGTTGCGCTTAGTTGAGGCAGTGTCAAATTCGTCTCTGTTGAGGCAAGATAAACAGTCTTTTTTGAGAGGTCGAGCTGACATTCTGCACTAGATATTTTCCGCATCAACTCTGATTTCTACACTTAGCACAATCTGAACACACTATGTCCTGAGAGAATAGGCCTAGGTTAGCTATACTATAGTTAGCTTTAGTATTTATTTGAGGCGAGTAAGGCGACTAAAAAAACAATTTATCAAATAGCTGATCCCGCATGTGCTAATGTTGACATTACTAATCCCATGTGTGCTAATGCCAAGATGGTAATCCCAAATACGCTAACGTTGATAATGCTTTTTTTGATAGTCTTTGAGGATCTTTGATTCTCTGGTTGACAGGTCAGACAATGTTAATATGAGTGAAATGGCCAACTCTGTAGTTTCTATGTCGGACCATGCCAATATATCAAAAGTTACCAACTCTATGATGGAGGTTTCGAATCTTGTTGATATAATTGAGGTTGCCGACTCCGGGGTCAATATTTCTACTTTTGCCGATATGCCTAAAATGTCAGATTCTGTGGCTAACATGACCAACTTTGGCAATGTAGTTGATAATTCTAATAGTGCCGATATAACTAAAGTTTTAGATTTTGGGACTAAAGTGTCAGATTCTGTTAATAATTTTTTGGCTCATGAATCAACACTTGCCGATTTGGGCAATCAAAGCTGAAATCATAACCAGGCCAAATCGGTGTCTCACATTAAATGCCAAATCTATAACCAGAAAAAGCGAGATCATTTCGGCACCCCAAGGAAAGGCACCTGGTGTGGGCCAAAAGCAACTTCGGATGAGGAGACTAATCTTGAATACGGCATGAGCATCTGATCGAAAATTGAAGAAGAACCCTTCCGGATGACGAACTGGAGCAAACAAGAATACATTTCCGGACAACCATGTCTGATGGTAGGAACCAATCAAGTCTATTTATGGCGGCCTGACAAGAGTCTAGTCCGATTCGGGCATCAGGTAGCGCATCCACGTCGAAGGCGAGATGACACGCGACCGCCAGAATCTACATTGGGCCAAAATCCCTCCCGACAGGAGTCAGGAAATCCCGATGAACCCTTTTCACTTCGCTCGCTTGGCAGTGGGAATCAATACCGGTGTCATCCATATTGAAACTATTACATGCCTTAGTAAATTTGCATTATGAATTATTCGTACTTTTCTAAATTTTTGAAATGTGGTTTAAAATTTTGTTAATTGTGAGTGTACCTGTACTAGATTAACTAAATCTTCTCTATGTGTAAAAAGAAATAATGACACTAATCGATTAGCCCAGGAGTTATAGGCAATATTGCGAGAGAAACTCTTGGAGGAATATCATGTTGAAACTATCAAAATGGATGAGGAAAGCTCCCCCAATTGTAGATGATGACTGAAATTGTACATCTTTTAGACACCCTAAGAAGGATGGTAGCAAAGACTATTTGCACTTAAGAATGGATTCTTCGAGACTCTCATTTTATGGGCTTAAGTAGAGAGAAAGTACAAATCTGTATTTAAATCAAAAGTCTCTTAAAAAGCATCACTCCTATTAATACGGGACAAGCCCCAGAGTTGACCGGGGTCATGAAGAGTCTCGACGAGATGAAGTTGTCAGCCAGGCGGCTCTGTCTCGGCCAAGCTGGACCCGTTCGGCGGTCGGCGTCTTGCAGCCCGATGGTCGATTGAGCTGTCCATATTAGCTATCCAGCTTAGAGGCCACCTTAAGCGCGGTTCAGTTGCCATGTCACTCTTGGAGAATACGCCCTACGGAAGATCTACATAAGGGTAGAATAGAAATTCACATTGTAATTCTGTTAGGATATTCTTTTAAGCGTCGTTAAGTTGCTTTCAGCTCGGTATATATATGAGAGCTATGCACTTTCTGAGCCTTAAATTCACATTCAACACTTTCTCATTAAATCTTTTTCTTTCTTTGCTCTCTCCATTTTTACGGTGGTGCTGGCGGTCTTTGCTATTTCTCTCGATCGAGGAAGTGCAAGGTTTTAGAAGAACTGGGAAATGAGGGAATGCGCGGAGGGACAAATCGGCTTCTTGATGCCTTCTGGTGGAGGCGATGTCCGATGCTCGAGCTAACGAGAGGAGGTGAAACCATCACCATCCCGACCATGGCGTCGTTGTAGGAGATGGAACCACTGATCGAGCCTCTGTGTTTGTATTTCATTTCTCTGTTAATTGATTCAGTTGCTGCAATTCCAACTCTGTTCTCTCCTCTCCCTTAATTCATGCTTGGGAATTGTGATTGCATTTTAACGTGAATAATGTTAAGCTAAAACTGATTAGACTGGTTTAACTAATTTAGTAGGTAATCATTTAACGATTGTTAATAGAGAACCTAAAATCAGCTTTGAACCTAATCCTGTCAGTGAGGTAGCGATTCGTAATTCTTGGTATGGCAATGGATGAACCTTTGGCGGTGCCATATGAACACCAAAGGCTGATATAGTTGAGAACTAGAGTGAAGAGCTGGGCTGGACTTGGATTATGAGGGAACATGAGACACTTTGGGTTATATCATAATAATAATAATAGTAAGCTTAGAGGTAGTGCTAGTATATATGTTTACGCATTCATAGTCTTAGTTACTTTCTCTTAAACTTATAGTCAAAAATCTGTTCTCTGTTTTCCTGATGCGAGAGACGGAGATGATCCATCTGTAGCGATGCATTAGCTGTCAGTGAGACCAAAGGCAGTTGTGTCTGCAAGAGATCATCTTAGCTCTTGTCTCTGTCAGGGCGACTCGGGCCGGTCGGGAGAGTCAACACTTTGCACACCTTAGATTCGACCAGCATTTGGCTTCTGCTAAATCCGACTAAGCACCTTGTGTCCTTGAAGAATGACCTGGGTTCCAAGTAGCTATAGTTAACTGGTTTAGTGTTGATGAAAGTTCAGCCAGTTGAAAAGAAAATTCATTATCAAATTGTGCAGATGCTGTAGGACCTAAGTCTCCTGTCTTTGTGTGTCAAATAAAGTGAGATTGAGTCCCAAAGTGCAATGTGTCGTGTCAAAGTGGATTTAATTGAGTCTTTTGATTTTGTATGCGTGCTGTCTTTATGGATCCTAAATAAAAGCATGCTGAGTGTCAATAAACCTATACTTCGTAGCAACATAGCATTAGCATTCCTTCCTGCATTCACTATTGTGTCATTTTCCTTCTACTTGGCTGTATTCTTTTGCATTCTTTTTGTATTCCTTTCGTTGTTGACTTGTGTTCTTTTGCATCACATTCCTTTTTATTCCATTCCATAGTACCATTAATAGTTAGCGATAGCTATAGTTTACTGTTTAGAAATCTGATTTCAATTCTAATTTTTCTGCACCATGTACAATGCATGACTAGGCTAGTGCTGACCCTTTGTATCTCTTGACCCAAAATAAGAGTTAACTTTCGTAGGTTGCAAAAAATTATTGAGCAACATGATCCATTGACTCAACCATTTTCCGACAATTATGTTTCTAGTTCTAACATTTTTGCAAGACCAGAACAAAGGAGAATAATGACAGAACTTTGAAGGAATTGGCCACTCCGGACGTAAGTATATCAACCATGGTGCATCCAATATCCATAATTTGAGTCGGCTCAAGCTTATGAGTTGAAATCTGGTCTTATACACCTGTTACCGAGAAATTTCATGGTCTTCTGAGAAGACCCCCATAAACACTGAGAGGAATTTCATGTGGTTTGCTCCAATGAAGGCCGCCAAGGAAATAAAGGATTATATCAAGATGAAAAGCATTTCCATTCTCTGGATGGAAGCGGCGAAGGATTGTTGTATCTTTCAGCCAATTGCTTTCAACACTTGGGGGGACATGAAGCATACGTTCTTGGAGAAGTTCTTTCCGGCACATCACTTAAATCTATGAAAAAAGAAGATATGGAATCAGGCAGCATGCAGATGAAACATTGCCACGAAATCTCAGGGAGGGTTCAAACAGCTCCCACCTATCCATCACATCATCGAGATCTTGAACAATTTGTTGATCAGTGTTTTATGAAGGATTATCAGCGATGGACGGAAGCATAATTGATGCAGCCGGTGGTGAAGTATTGATGGATAAGACACCGGCGATAACAAAGGCACCTGATTTCCAACATGGCCAGCAACACCCGGCAATTGAGTTAGGAATTAGTCAATCTCGGATGGTGAATGAAATAAGCCCATTTGCTAACCAAAAATTAGAAAACCAGCTGATCGAATTAACATCGTGGTAGAGCTGACTGCGTCTGTTGGGCAACACCGACCTACTCATTGGCGGCTAGAGATTTATGGCATTTGTGCTTACGTGGGCAGACACTGACGTGTAGCTTTTCAGCAGGCTCGGGCGACGAGAGAATGTTGGGCCATGGCAAGTGGAGTTTCCGATGCGAGGGAGGCTTCTTGAAGTATCGAGAATCGGCCATTTGTGACCAACGAGATGAGGCGAGCATTTCGAGTCGGGACGCGAATCGCCGTATGCTTGAGTGAACAATTCGGATACTGCCCAAATGCCTATCGGAAGGCAGCCGAGGCTCTGACAGCAACTGACGCATGCTACGAAGCACTTTGCCTTTCACAGCAGCCCAATGACTGAGAAATGCCTGCAGCTTCTCCATCTACTGGAAGACCTTGATGAGCGACTTGCGACCCGCGACTTTCGAGGTTCCAACAATCTATGAGGCTCCGTCAATTCTGCAGTTTCGGTAGTGTGTCCTGCGCACCATCGCAAGACCTCGAAATGCAGATTGGTCAGTTGGCAATACTGTAGAGTCAAATCAGCGTCCAGGCGGGATCCAGCAACCTCCTACCAAAATCAGGAGGAAACACTTGTGTAGTCCTCTTGAGTGAAACGAATTGCCACAACCTCTGTTTCAACAATCAAAGTCGAGATCATGGCTATCAGCGGGCTAAAGGCTAAACTGTGACTTGCGGTCTCGTGCAAAGACAATTGTCCATTGCCATTTCCATACGGATCACTTGACGAGAAGCCATGATCGGATGAAAGAGGCATGTTGAAGATGTCACGTAGGTGGAAATCAATATTCAACTCGCCATTGCTATCAAAACAGGTCATGAAAGTATGCAAAATTCCTTGAAGGTATGCGTACAAAGGAAAAGATGAGGGCGAAGTTGGAGGTGTGGTGTAAACTCTGACACAGAATGAAATCAACTGTAGGTGCTTGACTTTGCCAAAATCAAGAGACCTTGGAATCTTTTTGGTCCCATGCACCGTCGGCGAATGCACTTTGCTAATGCCATGTTGGACTTGGAGCCTCAGTGTCATGCTTACATCAATCTGAGGTCCCTGAGTTTTTGGTGACTTGGAACCCCATAGGATGACCATTAAATGGCAAACATGAGTATTGTCGCCATGGGGATTCTCGAGGATGTTCCGTCATGTCAATGAACTAATATTTTGGTGATTTTACGTGCTAGACATGGAGGGCCAGAAACATCCAGGAAAATCCACCTTAATTCTGGGAAGACCTTTCTTGTGGCAGCCCAGAACAAAAGATTGATGTGCATGCAAGAGGGCCTCTCCATGGAGTCGGTGATGCCTTAGTACAATTCAATCTTCAAAATATTAAAAAAAGACCACCCTCTCTTTGGCATTGATATACTTGATGAACTAGTTGAAGAATATCTTCAACTAAATGGTAATAGTGAAAACATTGAGGAGTCTGCTGAGAATGCTGATGAAAGCAGCTGCCTGAGTTATAGATGAAGAGATCTCGACTATGAGGAAGTACCAAGACCTTTCGACTGCTGAGCACGATCATAATGATATTGTGACTGGCCTGAAGTGGAACTATCAAATTGTGGGCGAGTCTGCAGCCAGAACTCTCGGAGTGTATGCGCGATGCGGAGATGGACCGACAGCTGAAGACCCAGACACAGGTGAGAAAATTCATTGTTCATGCAGATCTGATTCGAAAGAGGCCGAGCCGTCAGGCTCATCGAGCAAAACTAGAATCAACATAGCTGGCACCTGGGGACGAAAATAATGTCAACACGCCTAGTGCTGTAGGAATCGAAATCCAAGTCGGCCAGCGGGATCCAAACTTAGAAGTTGTAAAGTCTCCTGCAGCCACCACCCATGGGAGTGAAAACATTATGAAAGGTCACACAGTAATACTTGTTGGACGAGGCAGAACTCCCGATTATCATCTCGACAACACTCCTCCGAGGCTTGAGAAGATAAAGTGCTTTGGGAAGTCCTACAGGGGCATAGGCAATAGAGGTGGAAAGCTAACTGCGGACCTTCTGGCATAAACCCTCCATCACATGCATAGAATATTAATGGAGGAGGAAATCAAGCCATCGAGGCTTAACAAGAGAAGTAGATCCAACACTCATGGACATGGTTACTTTGGTCACCAAACTCCTTGCTGCGAGGATCATCTACGTTCGGATAGCGATGGGTGAGTCACGTGCAGAGTGGTGCTTACGAAAGTCGGGACCAGAGTCATGCCAAACCAGCAAGATGAGCTGGTACGATAAGGATTCGAGAGCACTGCTGAGTGTCAGTATCAACTACAGTAGATTCTGATGGGCATATTTCATGAGATCATTTTCCTACTGTCGTTCATTGACCAAATGTTGAAAAATTAGTAGAAATCCCTTATTATTTTCTGGATGGATTCTCGAAGCTACATGCAGGAATACATATTGCTGAAGAACGAGCATGAGACAACCTTCACTGCCATTGGTGCCTTTAGCCTGTAGCATGCCATTTGGCGCTGCTGTAATCTTCAAATGCAATTTCAACGTTAATGATGCGCATCTGCTTTCGGACTTCTTGCTCGAGGATTGCATGAGGTGTTCATGGATGACTTCACGGTGTCTGCTGGGCTCCTTGAAGCATGCTGAGATAATGTCTAAGGTGTTGAAAGGAGTGCATTGACAAGAACCTCGTGCTTAACTTTGAAAAATGTCATTTTCATGGTGTCGGAGGAGACAGGTGTTGGGACATGCTCTGGTGCTCCCAAGAGAGGCATCGAGGTGATGCAAGCAGAGATGAGACATCGTCAACTTCCTCCGGAGCTCTTTTGTCTTTGGGAGTCGCTCGTTTCTTGTACCACGAGGCTTATCAGAAGGTTTGTCAAGAGACTTCAATGCATTAGCCTTGCCTCATCAGGCTATTGCTATGAGAAGGATGTGGAGTTTCAATTTTGACGATGCCGCATGAAAGCATTTGGGAGCTAGAAGAAGAACCTAGCATCGCACCTATTTTGCAGCTTTCAATACCAAGTTTGGGACACTGCCATTTGGTGTGTGATGCATCGGCTTCGGCATTGTAGGAGCTGTTCTCGGCGAGGCTAGAGGCGTAGCCGGTGCCGTGATTGCCTGTCGTCCATAGCTTATGGATCAGGCCCAATAAAACTTCTGCTGACAAAGCGAAAAAGGCTTTTGGCAATTGTATTTGCCTTAGACAAATTCGTTCCCTACCTTATAGGTTCCCGAGGTAACTTGTATTCTCATCGACCCTTTGTCTTGAGATACTTCTTGATGAAACGTACTGGCAGGAAATTGATCCGTGGATGCTGTAACTTCTTTAAGGAATTTGATTTAGAAGATCGAGAGATAAGAAGAGATTGTTGAGAACTTCTGTAGCAGACCACCTAAGTAGAATTGGCGGCTTGAAATGCCCGATGCTATCAGAGATGAATTCACTGACGAGCGAGCTATTAAACATCCAACAGCCAGCGCCATGTTTCTGAGGCATCTATAATTACGTGTGACATCTCATCTTCACGGCGTCGAACATGGAGCACATGCAGAAGCGATGCCAAGTATTATATTTAAGGATGATCCTACCTTTGGAGGCGTGGCAGCAGGTCATCATGCAGTGCGATGCAGGAGTCGAGACCAGGTCGGTCCTCAGGTTACTCGGCTCGGAGGCGGCCATTATGGATCGACTCGATTTGCCGAGAAGACTAGACTGTGGCCTTCTTGGCGACTATCTTTAGGGATGCGCGTGGTCGTGCTCCACCTGCGAGAAATGTCGGGACGCCATGGCGAAGACACGAAATGCCCGAGCAACCCATCAGGTGCAGCGAAATTTTGCTGTGAGGCAGACTGTAGGACCATTCTGGGTCTCAGTAGATTTCTCATGGGACCATTACTGTTGGCAGTGGATTACGTATCCAAGGTGGGTGAAGCCTAAATTGCCCCACCGAGGCTAATGAGGCAAGAATGGTTGTGGACTTCTCGAGTCCAATATTTTGTCTGGTTCCAAGTGGTATTGTGCCAAAACTTCGTAAGTGACCAAGGCGGTCATAGCAAAGCATGGCTTCTCTCGCCGGAAATATGGGGTAGCTCACCGATTACTATTACTACCTACCCAAGCAAATTAAAGGGTTTTCCATGAGAATCAAAAACTCACAAGATGACCCGATCAGCGGGGAAGGGCTGGGCGCCTCCTGAGAGGATGCTCTTTTTCATATAGCGCTCAGCGGACACCTCTGGGGATGTCTCCTCTGAGGATTGTTTTGGAAAAAAGCCTGTCACCTTCTGTGGAGCTAGAAACAGGCATCTTGGGCTGTTAAAAGCCGATTGCAATCGGCCCTATGACCAAGGCTGGAGAGCAGGAAGTTTCAAATGCAAGTTAGATATGAACTCCCGGCAGACTATATGAAAATTCTGGATCTACAAACAAAATTCAAGCGATTCCATGACCATCTAAGGAAAAGAATTCAGAGTCAGGAAAAAAGTCATAATTTTAACTTTCGTAATTAAGCTCATTCACTAGGAGTAAGATTCATTATAGGATGGACACTTTTTGTTATTGATGAGTCATATTTTATACATATAGGCTTAAGATGGGTGTTGTTAGAATGTTTAATGATTAAGTCTTGTCTTAAATCAAGATTTGGATATGGGCCTAAAAATAGAGGAAATACAAATCAGTGCTAAAATAAGATTTTTAACTAACAAAAGATTAAGACTTATTTGTAGGCCTCAGTCTCGGCGGAGTCATCTCGACGAGAGTCATCTGGACCCAATCGTCTAGATCAGGTCAGCGAACATCCGGATGCAGTCTGGCAGCTAGTCAACATGATACATCTTGCCTAAAATCACCTAGGAAGATGCATATATGATTTGTTAGAATGCAGATATGGTCTGTTAAGATGCAAATATGACTTACCGAAAGATCGAGGAATGCGTAATCCATGAGATGATGATTTGTTTTAGATGCAAATATGATTGTTGAATCTGAATATGATTTGTTAAGATATGATTTGTTAAGATATGATTTACTAATATCATAGGAATTTGTAGCAGGGAATGAAAGATATGATTACGCTAGAAGTAGGGAAATTGGGAAACTCAGAAGATTGAGAGAATGTATATCTGTAATTCAGTGGAATCTTTAGGATTTGAATTTACATGTTATTAGAGACTAGATTTGGAGTGCATCGACATGTGTATAAATAAAGCACACCAGGCCATGTGTCTTGTGGAAATTTTGACGGGAATCTAGAGCTTCTTGGCTGTAATGCGAACACTCCAAGCTTGTACAATGTTTGTAGCTTCAATACGGTGTCTCTCGAGTAGAGAGGTACTGAGGACCGGAGATTTGGGAAAAGCCTTGAGCATGATGATATCGAGGTATGGCAGAATGCCACTGTCGAGCTTGAAACCTCAGCGTAGCCACCATAGTATGTAGGCTTAAGATGGGTGTTATTTAAGAATCGTTTAATGATTAAAGTCTTGTCATTAATCAGATTTGAATTATAGAATTGTTGTTAAAAGACTTTATTTTGCAGGCCGTCATCTCGACCGAGTCGTCGGTCAAGCGAGAACATCCAACTTGATCCAGCAGCTTTGGTCAAGCAGCGATGGGTCATAAAATGCACATCTTAAGTGGACACAGAAGGCACCATTGAGCTTGACTCCAGAGGCTTAAAGATGACGTGGCTAATTAGATCGGATGTAATGGCACTAAAGCTTTGAAGTAAGCCTGTCATCATTAACGATCAAGATTTTAGCTAATAACCATCTCCTCATTGCAGGTTCTGACCAAACTTGGCAGCGCATCGGAAGCCAGGTGAGCCTCTGCGGCGGTAGGCAGACTCAACTTATGCTTGAGAGGCTTGATCGAGGCAGTCTGGAGGTGGAACTCCAGCGTTATGATGGCAATCTGAAACTGTGGATCCATTTCACTTCACATCTTCTGGGTAAGCTTGCATAAATCCATTAAAGGGTAGGTAGGAATTGTTCATGTAATTCTCGGCCCAGCATCGTTAAATTGCCCTCATGTATAAATAGATAGAACTCTGACGAATGGGGGCTTTTGGCATTCAAGCTTTTTCAGCGTTCATAATTCTCTTCTCCTCAAGCTCACGGTGGTACCTGGCTGTTAATGGCGTTTCTCGATTGAAATGAGGCGAGAGGCCGAAGGTTATCGAGGGGGCCGATTGGGCAGCCTCTGGTGGACACGATCCTCACAGCGTCTTAGCTAGTTGAGGTGAATCATCGCCGTCGTCATGGCGATAAATCGTGGAAGATGGAATCCTCGAATCCGAGGCCCAATGTTTTGTATTTTGCTTTCAATATTATGAGCATTTTAAATTCTGAACTCATTGCATTCACAGAAATCTAAGTTCAATTCATTTGTGTTGCGATTGCACCTGGAACAAAGGAGCTAAAACTAGCATGGTTGGATTTGGTTCAAGCTAATTGATGGGAAGGTAATCACTTAACGATTGTTGATTTGAGAATCTAAATCAGCTTGAACTCTACGCTTGACAAATTGAGGTGAGCGATTGATGTAATTCCTCGGTATGGTAAGGGCGAACCGCTTGGCGATTAGCCTATAGAACAGTGATAGATTTGTAGTGGAATAGATTGAACTAGAAAAGACTTGATTATTGGAACTAAAACAATGAAGCTGATATAGTATAGCGTTAGGAGTGAGCGTAATTGCATCTGATTATAGTTAACCACATTTTGATTCAGTGCATTTCAACCGCTTGTCTGCTTTCAGAAGTCGAGAGCAGGCAGTCCATCTCTATTAGCGTGCCTGCAAGCAGAGACCAAGGGATCGTCTCTGTTGAGATGCGACTAGTTCGATCTCTGATGAAGCAACTTCGAGCCATTCAAGAAGGCAGTCGGTATCTTCTCAGATTCAACTCGTTTATTCGCATCCACCAATTCACAATTGGGCTCTGCTTTGTGTCCTTAGAGAAAAAGAATGACCTAGGGTTAGCTATACTATAGTTAGCTTTGGATTATTTGATAAGCGGCGTAAAATTTGTAAGCATGCGTCATCAAGGCGTGTTCTTGGGGGACCTAGGATTCTTTTGTGTTTCCGGTGTGCCAAATAAAGCAAGGTCGAATCCGAGTTGTAAGAAGTTTCGTTTAGAGTTTTTGAGTCTGAATTTGTCGATAAATCTCTACGTGAATTCTGATAAAAATAAAACAAATATATACATATAGATATAGAATAAATTCTCAGTGCATTGCGTAAATAAATTCTTGACTACTACATTACATTGTTCGCATACATTATTGCATTTAATTTTAGGTAGGGTGGTGTTGTTTAGTGCTGATCATGATGCATGACTGGGAGTAGCACTGACCCGTTGTATGTTTTTGATCGAAGATAGAATTCTTTGCAGCAGTTGCGAAAAAATTAAATACCACACGGTAATGCTCGGTAGTAGTGTAGATGCGCCGTGCTCTTACGGTTTATCATAAACCATTTTGGTACTAGTGCTAACAATTTCGCAGGCAGGCGGATGGAACAGCAAAACCAGGGGCGTTGAAAAGAGCTAGCCTCCCGGGTGGTGTACTAGACCATGGTGTATCAATATCACTGGCTGAGGCTGGCTCGGACATATGAATTGAAGCAGTTTTGATCACACTTGTTGCCTAAATTTCGCAGTCTTGCGAGGGACCCACTGAGATATCTCAAAGAATTTCATGTGGTTTGTTCCCACGATGAGGCCATGAGGAATCTGAAGACTACATAAAAGATGAAGGCATTTCCATTCTCCTGAGATGAGGCTGCGAAAGGAGCTGGTTATATCATGGCAGGCCTCTTGCACACGGGATATCAAACGGACCTTCTGAGTCTTTCCAGCTTCAGGGACTACGACCATCGAAGAAATATGTGGGAATAAAGCGGCGTATCTGAGGAGAACTGCGCACGAATATTGGGGCGCTTCCACAAACTTTTGTGCACTTGTCATCACGATAATGCAGACGATTCTTGATCGGTACTTTTACGAGGACTATCAATGATAGACGAGCATGATTGATGCGCCCGTGAGAGGAGCATTAATGGACAAAACACCAGTAGTGATGAGCATCGATCTCGAACATGGCGGCGCATCAACAATTTGGGATCGAAGGCGAATCCATCTCGGCCCGATGAAGCGAAAATGAGTCAAACCTCGACAGATGGAGAACCGGCTAACGAATTGACATCTCACAGTGAGACAACAGCTGTTAGTCAACATCACCCAGCCATGGCGGCAGGTGCATGGCATATGTACTGATAGACATCAGCGATCTGTGTCTCGGCAAGAGCGGCAGGACAGTGTTGAGCTGGTAGGAGGATTCGATGCGGAGCGGCATATGCCGAGCCGGCGATTCGATAATCAACCATATGGAGACAACCATTTAGCTGGCCAGCAACAAGGACCATATGCGGCTCAGCGGAACCATACCAAATGAGGGTGGGTACGGTTGCAGAAATCATAATACCCGGCGCCATCCTTCCCTTACAACAACGAGAACTCTGCCAAAATTCTCCATCACTCGAAGACTTAATAAAGCACTGGTGGCAGACAACAATCTAGAATTTCCATGATCGGTGAAAGTTCAGCGACCTCACAATTCAACAGAATATGCCGCCATCGGGACCTCGAGATGCTGAATAGGACAGCTTGCTTAAATCGCGTGAGCTGAGTTACTAGATCAGCCAAACTCAGCGGCCTTCCTCCCAGCCCATCGAATCAGAGAGAATATAAATGCCGATAATACTTTCGAAGCGGCAAAAAGTACTTGGCACATAGTCTTGCCGGTGACGACTACGAAGCAGATAGATGAGCTTCACGATCTAACCACAGTGTCATTGCCCATTTCATCCGGGACCAGTCTTGCACGGAAGCAGTTCGATGATCGAGATGTTGGGAGAGGTGAAATCAACATTCCCACTGCGATGCGATCAAGCAAATTCAATGCAGCAATTCCTCGAGGATTATGCGTACATAGAAAAAAGATGAAAGGAATCGAGAACTAGGTGTGGTCTCAAAGCAACTAGGAGCCATCCCATCGAGGATTTCACGAGGTCTTGCAAAGAGATGCGAGACGAGTATCTTCTCGGTCCCATGCCTCGTGATTGCACATTTCGTGCTATCTTTTGGACACAGGCGTCAGTCAACGTCATGCCGCATCAACATAGGTCCCCAATTTGGAGATCTGGAACCTCTAGGGGATGACCATGCTGACTTGACTAATAGCAGCAGTCAACCCGCTGGGGAGTTCTCGAAGATGTCTCGTCGAGGTGAATGAACTAATATTTCAGTCGATTTTTATGTAGCGACATGGAGGGATGAGCTTGTCTGAAGGATACTTGATATTGGAGACCATTTCTATGACGGCAAGGGCGAAGATCGGCGTACATCTTGGAGCACTCATGGAATTCGGTGACACATTGAGTGCGATTGACATTTTGAGCCATGAAGCAGCACCAGCAGAAGATCATCCTCTCTTTGGCATGAACATAATGGAGCAGTTGGTGGAGAATGCTTCAACTAGGCTGAGAGATGGAAAGTCTTAAATGCAAACGATAGGCGCTCAAACCAACCACTAATGATCTAAGCCCCAGAACTTCGAGATAGCCAGTGACATAATGACTTGGCATTTGAAAAAAAGAACTAACAGGGTTAATAAACCAAGTACACATCATAACCCCGAGAGAATAGAAAAGTCAAGGTAAAAGTTCCAGAGACTCTGAACCCACTATGGTGGCAACAATATTCACCTGATGAAATCGGCCAAGCGAAATCATACAAGTTCAAAGAATCCCAACTCGGCAGTCAAACCAAGCCCAGCACACTACATGAAAACCATCCCTATTAGGACCAAACCGACCAAAGCTCATTGCTCCGGATCAAGATCGGCTCAAAGGCAGCGAACACAAATCATGACAGACGATCTGGAGAAACCATGACCAGCGACCTATCCATGATCTAGAACAAAGCAAGCGAAACGGATCAGAAGCGTAACCCAAGAATCTCTATCTCCACCACCCAGTCAAACCATTGCAAGCCACCCAGATGTGCCTGGGCCAATGAACAAGTCTCAAATTCAAAACAGTAACCTCCTCTTAGATGAAGAAGACAATTTGAAGTCATGTAACACAGCAATTGGTTGGAAACTTCGACCTTCCAAGTATTAACCCCACATGCATGCAGCAACAATGGAGGATATTAAACTCCATGGCAGCTGAATCTACCATTCTAGATGTGGTGAAAGAAGTCACAGACAACGCTTTCTAGACATCTATCTCAGAACACCCAATGGATGATCCTGTGCAAGTAGTGCGAAAGAAATCAGGAATAATGTTATGAAAAACCAACAAGATGAGTTAATTTTCTGCAGTTCAGCAATTTCGTGGTGTATAGATTCTGAAGACTCAATCACAACAGCAAGGGATACACTATACTTGCCTTTTATTCCAAATGATTAGAAAATAACGGAAATCCCATTCTGTTTTGGATGGATTCTCAGGATACATGCAAATACACATAGCAGGAGGATCGACATAAGACCAACTTTCATGCTGGTTCAACACTTTTGCGTGCATGCCGTGCGATCTGTCTGTCTTGTCGCGTTGCATGATGAGCATCTACTCGGTTGCTCTGACGGATTGCATGGAGGTGTTTATGGATGACTTCGCGATATATAGCGAGATCATTCGGCGGTGTCAAGGCTACTTCGTCAAGGTGTTGAAGAAGATGCATGGGCACGAACACGGTTCTCAACCCGAAAAATGCCATTTCATGGTGGCGAGGAATAGTGTTGGGACTCTGGTCTCCTACGGAAAACATCGAGGTGGACACGCGAAATAGACATAGTCACGTCCGCCCAAGCCCGAGCCATGCGGGAAGTTCCAGCCTAGATGGGACATACAGCAGTTTCTACAGACGAGTTCATCAGAGACTTTCAGCAAATAATGTGCCTGCCATTGCGAGCTGTGGAAGGATGTGGACGTTCCAACTTTGACCGATATTTCTGCGTTGAGCATTTCGAATTTGAAAGAACAAACTTCGCATCTGCACCTATCACTGCAAAGCGCAGGCTTGGACCTGCCATTTTGAGCTCATGTGCGGCCAGCGTCGATTCGGCACTGCTGTTCTCGGCCGAGGGAAGGCGCAGTCGACCAACAGATGCGGTCGATTAGTAATATATGCAGTGCGTCGTTTCGGCCTAGCAAAGTACCACGACGATTGAAGGAACTCACAGCGAGTGTGTGTTTGCCATAGATAAGTTTCAGCTCCTGCTTCTGGTTCTAGATAGTCGTGTTCTCACTATCACTCGTGGGACTCTCCAGCAGATGGATCTGCTTAATCGTGAGATGCTTCTTCTCAAAATTCGACCTGGATGCTCAGAGAGATAAGAAAGAATCGCGGAGATTCGTAGCTTGGATACCTCAGCCGGTGAAAGAAAGCGCACAGTACCTGCTCAGAGGCGGAGAGTTCACTGACGAGCAACTCACACTCGAAGCGCGGCTAGCACCATGGTTTCGCGAGACATTGTAGCGTGGCATGACGTCTCAATTTCCACGAGGCGTCTGAACTTACAAAGAGAAGATCGAAGTGATCTTTGAAAACTCATACGTATGGGATGACCCCATCTATGGAGATTATGCAGTGATAAGATCATCAAAATTACACGATCTGAGAAATCAAATCAATCCTCCTTAAAACATTCCCTGGAGGTACTAAACAAATCTCGGCTCATTGAAAGTAGCAATTACAAGCAGCCTATTTTCAGAGGAAACCTCGTCAATTGTACCTCTAGCAATGAACCAAAAACATAGAATACCCCAATAACATCTCTTTTGTGAGTCTTCAGAGAACATCGATTTATGATTAATCTCAATGGATATTCAAACATCACCTTCTAATAGTTATATCCAAAAACTGTTTAAACATTCACAGAACCAATGATGCAAGTAGTATTGAACTTCTTCCAATCAATATTCTATATGAGTTCGGTGTCCCCAACTAAATCAATGACCAAAGTCTACACAGCACAGGCCAACCTTCTTCCAAAAACCTGATACAATAGCCAGCCATATCACAAACAGATGCATGATAAAGTGTTTAGAAATCAAACACTTTATTGTAAAATCGGACGGAAAATTAGAAACTCCTTGAGGATGCTCACATTGAATATGAGACTGCATCTCAACTCTTCCTAGGATATATCTATCAATTGTGTTGAGCCAAAGCACTGTGAACCAACATAAACTTGCAGGCAAGCAATGCAACATGCTTATAGCAAGACATAGAAGTTCAACCAAAATTAAATGAACCCGCCCAGAAGCCTAACAAACAGGAATCCACAAGCAGAAAAAAGTTCCCACGACCAAAATATCAAAGGAAAGATCTCCAGATTGGCCAAAAGTGCTATTCAATTCCAAATTAAAACTCATAGCAGATAAGCCAAGCTCAGATAGGATAGACCTTTTATTATTAATTATTTCCCATGATGCTGATGCAGCTAAAGAAAACAGACCAACGCGCCTTTGGATAATGGGCACCAGTCAAGCCTTTCATAGAGGCCAGAAATGTTGTGGGAGAGAACCGGGGAAGAGAACATTTCATTGGTGGGCTCCACCAGATGGCGATTTTGGGCGGAAGCAGCACCTCTATCTGGCATTGAGGAAATTGTAGAGTTCTGTTTTTATTTAGTTCTTACATGTCGACATACCATTTTTTTTAAGTCTCAATGTCCAAGTTTGTGTTTAATAAAAGAGTCCAACTTAGTCTACCACGACAAAATGACCATATCCTAACATTCGTCCCCAAGAAATTCAGACCTTGAGAAGAAATCTATTCTCAAGCAAAGCTGCCTGCTGAAGACAACCTCCAGATCCCCATGAAAAGTAAAATGGGAAGTCTTTGGTGAAGGCAGAATCAGCCAGCGTGAAATTTGGGCCTTACCTTGAAGGCAGAAACACCTCTGCCATCTCTATTTCTTTTTGAGTGGTCTTATTGTGGTGTGTGTGCTGAATTGCTGTAACTCTCTGGATACAACTGTTTTACACATGGGAATATAGGTAATCTAGGCCATATTCTTATGAGCTGGAGACCCAAATAAAATTGTCAAAACAAGCTGACCCTTGTCACCCATACCCAAGACTCATTTGATACTTTTCTTGCAGCTTACTATAGGCAAAAACCATTCTTACCTCACCTCGAGGCGAGGCAGTGGAATAGTCTTGGGATGAGTTAAGTCATTAATGAGGGAAAGTCTAGGGAATTTCGATCGATCAGCGATTTGAAGGTTGAGGAAAGAAATGGAATGAAAGAAATGAAAAGAAAGTACATAAAAGCAGGCAGTAAGTGATAAATGAAGTTGAAATAAACAAGATCCAGCAAGCTGCATGGAGTAAGAAAGAAAAGAATAGCTTGGCGAGTAAATAAAGATCAAGGAGACCACAACTTGTGGGCCAGCCTCATCTTTGGTTACACTCAACCATTTGCTCCTCTCATGCAAGTGGTCTGAAGCCGGTTTTCTTACATCTATTCGACCATAACCTCAACATAAACTCACAGACCAGAAAAGTCTGGTGATCTTAACTGTTGTGTTTTTGCAGGTGTAGAGGAGGCTCTGTCCCGAATGTGGTGGCCGCAATCGTGCGATCTTTGAGTGTAAACCTGACCCGGACATGAGGCGATTGAAGCGTAGATAAAGTTCTATCACTCTTGAGGCACCCTTTCTGATGCACCAAATACATGAGGCCCAGGAACAAAGGAAGTGGCTCACATTGCTTTGAGCAGGATGGTGGCCAGGCTGTAGAGTTAACCAAGAAGTCAACCAGGAAATTCTCTCACTAAGTCACCCTTAATTGAGTCATATGTTTGCCAGAGTGCAAAGGCTAAGTGTGGGGTTGAATGGAGTCATCAAAATGCACATCTTAAGTGGACCTAAGAAGAGCACCAGTGAACAAGGCATGTCTGTGACTTTAAAGATAGTGATAGCTAAGATCGATTAATGGCCTAAACTTGATAGTAAAACACATTCGTGAAGCAATCAAGATTTTAGCTAACCATCTCCTCATTCGCGAGTTAAATTGACTTAGCCATCGGAAGCCGGGCGAGAGCCTGGGCAGTGGACTTCAACTTATGCGAAGGCTTGATCAGTCTGGTGGAACTCTGGTGCTGTCAGAAATATAGTGGATCTTGGCTGACTTCACGTCACTGCTGGGTAACACAGCATAAATCACAACAAAGAGCAAGTAAAATTGTTCATGTAATTACATTACATGCATTAATTTGTGCAGCTCATATAAACACAAGAACGCAGAACTAAGGGAACTTTGGCATTCCAAGCTTTTCCACGTTAATATTCTAACCTCCTCACTCACGAGTTGTTAATAATTTCTCGATAGAAATGCAAATTGAGCCAGACCCAGGATATCGGAGGAGGCAGATTGGAACACAGCACTGCTGCAATGGACTGATCTCGGCGTCTTAGCTAGTTGAGGTGAATCCTCGGCGTAGTCCATGGCGATAATGAAGTGGAAAGATAGAATCATCGAATCCAGGCCTGTGTTTGTATTTTAGCTCAATATTATGAGCATTTCTAAGTCCCGAACTCCATTGCATTACGAAATCTAAGTTCAATTCTTGTGTTGCGATCACTGGTAACAGACAATAAACAAAGCAGATTAGAACCGGTTAGCTAATTCATCAGGTAATCCATAACAATTGTTGATTGAGAATCAAAATCAGCAGACAATCTAAGCGATAAGTGGCGATTATTAATTCCCTCGGTATAGTAGGGACGAACCCTTAGCGTTACATAAGAACAACTGGAAGGCTGATGAGTTATGGTAGAATGCTGAACGAAGAACTTGATTATTGGAACTAAAACATGAACACGAGCAACGATAATAGCGTTAGGAGCAGCGTACTGCATTTTGATTATAGTTAACCCATGTTTGATTCCACCGCATTTCCAACATCTGTTGACGTTCTGCTCTAGATGCAGAGCGAGGGAAACGATCATCTACTCAGTAGCGTCTTATGCTGCAGTGGCCAGACCAAGCAGGACCGTGCCGATCTGCTCTACGAGATCGCGACTTCCGGTTCGAGTCATGTTGAGGCAAACTTCGGCCATTCTGAGGCATGTGAAATTACATCTGCCACTTAGATTCACTCTTTCTGTTCAGCATCACACAATTCACGGTGACTCTGCGTGTCCTTGATAGATGACCTGAGGGTTAGCATCTTATAGTTAGCTTTGAGTGACAAAGCAGTAAAAGCGAGTCAGCAAAAGCGCATCATCGCTACAATGGCAATGGTGACAAAAATCTGTGCTAGTAATCACCTGAGACAGATGATTTAAGTTAAGATGCATATATGGTTTGCTTAAAGAAGATGCAAATGTGAGCTTGCCATGAAGATCACAGGAATGCAGTAAATCTTGATTATGATTTGTTAAGACGCAAATATGATTTGTTGAGATGCGGATATGATTTGTTAAGACATGATTTCACTAAAAGATCGAGGAATTTGCTAGCAGCGAATGCGTGAATACGTCTGCCAGAAATTAGGAGATTGGGAAACCTCTAAGATCGAGAGATCGTAATCTATAATCTGAATTGGAATCTTTAGAGTTTGAATCATTATTAGGATTAGCATTTAGATTCATCCGAGTTTCGTACAGTCATCACAACACCAGGGCCATGTCTCGTGGAATCTCGAGAATCTACATTGCATCAACAACGTTATAGACACTCCAAGCTTGTACAATGGAACACGAAGCTCGATCTGATTGTCTCATCTCGATCGAGTCCTGGGATCAGGAGTTTGGGAAGCTAGAAGCCTTCAGATGATGATTCGCTATGTGATAGCGCTTACTCACTGCTGAACGGAAATCCTCAACGTCTGGCCGCATTGGTGCATCACTTAGTCCTTCCAGGTAGGTCAAGTGAGAAGACGCAGTTATCAGAAACTCTCAAATTCTCACCTGTGCACTAGAGTCTGGTTTTCACAACATATCTGCTACAATTACATCTCTTGGATTATAATTCCTATGCTTTTAATTTGCTTAAGTAACTCTCTTAGCTGACATTGATGAGAGCAGATCACGTTAGACCAGCAGTCGGAACTAGTGTAATAATCTGATTAGGCAGAGAACCAAGTCAACCCAGTACTTTTCACATGTGATGAGGTAGCGGTTGTGTAATCCTCGATGTAGCGGACAAACGTTCGGCGATGTCGTAAGAATCTAAGGTTGGTGGGAATACAATTCTAAATGAAATAGTAAAGTCTTGTGTTTTGATTCTGAATTGATACAATAGATTGAGTATAGAGTAGTTTAGCGTTATTAGTTTTACTTTATTTGTAGTTTATTTTCTGCACTTAAATACATCTCCCCTTTATTTCTTCTTTCTAGAGTTTGAGAGTCGATCATTTCAGATTCGTCTGTCTAGCAGATCGACTGATGAGTTCAGACATTCACAACAATTGGTTTTTCTCTGACTCTGGTTTTCATAGCACAATCTGACCATAACTTTGTGTCACTTGAGAGAATAGGCCTAGGTTAGCTATGCTATAGTTAGCTTTGGTTTTTATTTGATGCGGCGTGGGCGACTAAAACAACATGATTCTCACTAGTATGTTCCCAGTGCAGTACAGCTAAAGATGAACACAATATTAGCACCTTCACGGTCCGATGGGCATCAGTTAAACCATTCCCACAGTGGCGCGATCACTGTTCGATGATTATCTCATTGATGGAACCGGCATCGCGAAGATGACATGACCTTGGGCGATCATACCGCATTGAAGGCAATCACGGTTTAAATTATTAGAGGATACTACTGCAGCCATCTAAGCTTGCTGCATTACGTCACGCGTTTATCTTGCCTTAATCGTTTTGTTTTATTTTGATTGCTTTGTTTGAATACCATTATTTGGTCTGTTATTTCATTTTTGTTGATTTTCTCTCAGAAATTCCAAATCTAGTTACCAAATTTTGTTTGAAAAATTTTAAGCCTGAAAGTTTGAAAAAAAGCAATTGAATTATGCAACTCTAGCAAAGATTCCTCTAGCTTGAAGGAATAAAACTTTTGTGCCTAATTCGATGGTGATTGAAAAAATTGAAACCCTCTGATGAAACCATGTGAGATTTTGAGCCTTTGTGAATGATGATGGCTTCATCTTGCCATTTTCTCTCTTTTTCTAGTACAAATTTTATTCATGATAACTGCATATTCTACATTTTGCCTTAACTGCATGGATACAATGTTCATGAATGACATGATCTAGGATATTATGCCCAAATAAAGCCTACTGAAAAATGTGATTGTTTACTATGCTGGGCCTAATGTAACCATTCTTCTGACAGCTCACTTTACAAATGAGCAGGAAAACTTCATGAATCAACCTCGCTCAAGGGAGCGAGGAGAACTTGGAATTCTTTTGGGAGTAAGTCATGATCAAAGTGTGGGAACTCCGAGGCAAAAAGTTGTTCGGTACCCTCCCAGGCTCGAAATGCGAAAAAGAATAAGCGAGTGAAAGAAAGAAAAGAAAGGAAGCATTTGTCATTTGAAACGGACAAAGAGAAAGCAGTATAAGTTGTATAATAAAAAAAATGAAATTTGGTAGCAGCAGAATGAAGTGTGACATCTGGGTTATTCTTGGTAGATAAAGCTTTCTCCCATTATCGCTTTCTTCCAGTAGATCTGAAATATTTTCATGTTTATATTACCCAGCAATGACCTCGCTCTGAGGTGAAAGAAGTCCTGGTGATCCTTTCTATTTCCACTTGGGCAAAGGCGGGAATAATGAAACAATGATAAGACTTTGAAGGAGTTAGCCACGCTCAGGCGTGTATCAACCATGGTGCATTCCAATGCTTGTCAATGAGAGATTACGGATGCGTCAGGTTTGATTCATCACATTGCCTAAATTTCATGGTCTTGTGGGTGAAGAATCATGCTAAAACATAAAGGAATTCCGTGGTTTGTTTCACGATGAGGCCTTGAGGATACGGAAGACCACGTTAAAATAAGCGTTCATTCTCATGGGATGGAGCTGCAATTGGCTATATACATGGCGGTTCTCTTGATACTTGGGGGGACATAGGCGCATGTTTCTGGAGAAATTCTTCCGACCATCGACAGCTGACCATAGGAAGGAGATTTGTGGGATGGGCAACACTGCTGGCGAGGCCTTTGCATGAATACTAGAAGAGGGTTCAACAAGCTTTGACCTTACGTGTCCACATCACCAGATCAGTGAGCAGTTACTGATTCAATATTTCTATGAAGGTTTGATGATGATGGGCTAGAAGTATGATTATTGCAAGTGGAGAGCATTGATGGATAAAACCATGAAACGGCAACTACGACATCGATCTTGAACATGTGACAACACATAACGATTGGAACTAGAGGAACCACTTTTAGAATGGTGAATGAAATCGATATGATGGATAATCAAATTAAGAAAATCGATTGACCAAGGCGACATCTTTAGTGAGACAACATCGGCCAACACCAACCCATCAGCGATGTATTAAGCATGTATATGTGCCCAGGTGGGCACCCTCTTAGAGCATGTGCCCCACATTGCAAGCCGTGGACCATCGAAGTGTTGGAGGCGATAGGTGGATTTGTCAGGAAGCAATAGTATGGCAGAGGCTGTTTTGAAGATAATAATAAAGACACGACCATACCTGAGAAAGTGGTATTATCACATTTCGAGATTAGGTTGACTCAGGCATGCCCATGATCAAAGGCGGTATCATGATCGAATCTGAGACACCAAATGCCCTCGTTCAACAACAACAGCAAAAAAAGACACCTGCTAGGTGAATTCCTCTTCCTTGGAAGAATTGGTGAAACTTGAATGGCGACAAAGCAACTTTGGGGTTCCAACAGACTATAAGCACTAGTAGCAATGCAATTCCAGCAAAGTATGAGCAGCCACTATCCTGATCTCCAGGCGCTTAAGTGGAGCAACTAGCCAACTCAAGTAAGTTAGTTACAGTCGGTCGGATCAGAAATCTCCCTAAAACAATTCCAAATGTGAGAGGAAATGCAAGCAATAGTATCATTGTGATTTAAAGATTCTAAACATCTATATAAATGAGGAAATGAGAATCCTCGACATCGAGTTAAGTCGGACAGAAACAATTTCTATTTTTCTACTATTTACTCTGACGACGAAGAATCGAGTATCATATTTATTCCTTTTCTGCGTCTGCGGGGAAAACCCCAAGGAGTTGTGAGTTTTCTGCAATTAGGGGCCTCTACTTACCCCGTGCGGATGGTCTCACGGGGTTCATAACTTCTCCTCTTGCTATGGGAGACACCTAGCTTGACATTTAGATCGGCTCTGCAGGAATTTTTCTGGTTTGCAGCCAAGCTCACAACCATCCGGGTTGGCTAAAGGTCGAGTCAGTCCCACTTTTCCAAGTAGGACACTCTTTCGGCAAAGGCAGATGCGGCGAGCTATTGAAGATGTTAGGAAGGTGGAGATCAATATTCCTCTCTGGATGCCATAGCAAATACCAATCTGTAAAATTCGTAAGGAGTTGTGTATGCACAGAGGAAGAAGATGAAAGGAAGAGTAGGCCCAGGAGGAGCGATTGTCGGCACTAACGGAAATAGCGACCTCCTTTCTTGCGCAGACAAGCCTTGCCAGAAATCTTGAGACAGGTCTTCTGGTCCCGTATGCAAATGGCTGACTGTACCTTTGTAGATGCATCTTTGGACTTCGGCTTCAATAAGCGTCATGCCAACGTCAATTCTAAGTCTTCGAATTGGCAGAATCCCAGAACCCAGGATGACCATAAATGTCTTGGTCAAGTTGATGAATTAATTTTCCCAGTAGGCTTATGTGTTGGATATGGAGAAACGAGACACGAGGAAGGAGTCTGCAGCAGTCCTAAGACAACCATTCTATGTATAAGACGAAGATTGATGTGCATCTTTGGGAGAAATATAATGAGTTTCTTATTTGACACTATGATGCTGATTGACATTTTGAAGCCATGGAAAGCACCTATGGGCTGCTCTTTGGCATTGACTTGATCAGCCGAACTCGTCAAGGAATACATGCAGCGATTTTTTGTTGAGATAAAGTCGGCCAACATAAGCAGACGAAGAGCAAAAGCCAGTCAGTCCTCAAAAAGCCAACACAGCGTGAGGCCAGAAATCAAAGGCCAAAAGCGAGTCGGCGATCGGCATGAGACAATCGAGGAGGCCGGAATCATGCGACAATATAGCTGCGACTCCAGCCAATCAGGCCAAGCAGTTTCGGACAATAGGAGGCCTGTAACAAAACCACCCAGGTTGAAGCCGTTCTTAGAACCATAAAAGTATGCCTGCAGGTGACAACAATTCTGGGTCATAATTGCTGTAGCCTTCTTTGAGGCAGGAGGCCATAGGGTGAAATTATCGACCTCCCGAGGAATAAATCCTGTCTGCATGCAAATCTTGATGGAGGCTTACGCCAGTAAGTAATAGCAAAGAGGAAGCAAAACCAAACCATCACGGATGTGGTAAAGAAAGTGACTAAACTACTTAACAGAATATTTATCAGTTTTAGATAAGCGGTGAGTCGATCCGGTGTAGGTGGTACCGAAATAAGTTAGTAGTGATGAGGCGAATGATGAACTAGTACTGACATGAGGTTGAGCAGGTTGGCTGATGTGCGTGACTCTGAGTTGAATCGAAACAACCATGAAGACCATTTCCTTTGCCATTCTTAGACCAAGTCTTGGAGAAGGTAGGAAGTCCCATTCTTTAGCTTCTGAAGCGGATAATGGGATACATGCAGAATCACATCATATACAAGATCGGCAAAGGCCAACCTTGTCCTTCGGCATGTTTGCTTACACTAGAATCTTAGTTGGGCCCATGCAATGCTCAAGCAGATTGGAGATGCATGCGACATCTTCTCATATTACGGAAGGATTACATGGAGACATGGAGGATTTCACGGTGCTCTTGCTTGAATACTTCGTGCGTGTTTGGGAAATCTGGCCCAGAGTCTTTGAAGCCGATGCATAGAAAGCGTCTGGTATTGAACTTTGAAAATGCCACTTCATGAGTAGCCGGAGGGATTGTTAACAAACACTAGTATGAAGTCAGAGGATGAGGTTGGCAAAGCTAAGATAGAACATCATTACATCTCACTAACCGACACGTGGAGGTTGGATTGTTTTAGGACATACTTGAGATTTTATGGGAGTTTAAGCCAGAACCGGCAAGGCCTTCTTACTTGTCCAGAGCACAAAAGGATATGGGTTTGTCTTCAACAAAAATGCATATAAGCCTTTGAGGAGTTGAGGCAGTCAGCATCCTGCCCCGATCACTCAGGCACCTATTTGGTTGCTCGTTCAAGGCCCGATGTCTGGTCATCCAACCAGCAATGAGGCAGTTGTGAAGCACAACGTAATAAGCCTATGCATCACCGAACCATGGACCCGAGGCCCAGATAAAACTATCTGACCATAGAGAAAGAACTCTTATGACAGTATTAGCCTTGGACAAATTTCACTCCTCTCACAGCAGCTCTGAGGAGTCATCGTATTCTCTGATCATGCGGCCAACCAAATACTCTTGAAGAAGCAGACTGGTAAGCCACGACTCATTCGATGCTTCTCTTGCGGTGACACCAATCGGAGAGACGAAGGTGCTCTGACAATCGATGGCAGAGCCGCTTTAGTCGGATTGAATGAACTGACCTAGTGCTGATCGAGGCGACTTTCGGGATGAACAAGCTCTTGCACATGGACACATCTACACCATAGTTTCGCGGACATATACAATTTATCGTTGCATCGATTTCCACAGGCATCTGGGTTGTATAAAAGAAAATTAAAAGCTGATGCCAAGTATTATATATGGGATGACCGTATCTTTGGAAGCAGTATTGACCAAGTCATTAGCAGTGCATCAGGACTCAAGATCAGCTCAATCCTCCACTTTTGTCATGCAGTAGTGGGCGCCATCATGGATCAACAGATGACTAGAAAGGTAATAGATTGTGGGTTTTGTTAATGCATTTTCCAGGCATCCACTTACTTAGTATCATTTTGTGAGCAATGCCCGACAACGAGGGGCGACCATGAGTCAAACATATGAGATGCCCCAATGACCAATCCTATTTTGTGAAGATGTTTGGGAATTGACTGTGAGACGGTTCCCGTCTCAATGGATATATACATTCTGTTGATGCGTAGACTATATGTCAAAGATTAGCATTGGGCATGCAAGACCAACGATGCGAGTAAGTTGTGAATTTTCTTGATCTAACATTTTCTGTGGTTTGGTGTGCCAAAAGCTACGTCGATGACCAAAGTCACACATCATAGGAGCCATGTCTTCCAATTAGAAAAGTATGGGGTGCATCGGGTTACTTACTGATGTACCCAAAACAACCAAGCCCAGTATTCATGAGAAGTAAGAAGATTTTGAAATAACCAACACGACAGGAAGTTGGGCTTAGCGAGGATGCACTTTGGGCACATCGGGACCAGCATCTAGAACTCCGTTAGAATGTCTCCCTCTTAGGATTATTTTCGGCAAAGCTTGTCACCCTAGCTGTTGAACTAAGAACAGGCTTACTGGGCAGTCGAAGTCTGACATATTTCTGACAATTTGGAAGAGAAACTCAATTACAAGGGTGGATGAACTTAGCTAGAAGCTACGAAGAACACTCCGCATTTATAATAACAAGTCTCAAACAATTCCATGTGTAGCAAAATCTTAAGCTTGAAGTTTCCGTTGACGGAAAGTACTCTGTTTAAATCAGGTGGGCTAAATAAGCCGTGGCTCAGATTCAAGTGGACACGGTCCATTCGATAATACTAAAGTTTTTCTATGGTGCAGTAGAATTACAGGCCGAACTCCTGAAATACCTTCCAAGTCAACGGACAGCAGCTCAAATTCTTCCATGAAGCCCGCAACAGTCGGCGAAGTGGAAAGCATCTACCTAAGCGAGGCTTAGGCCATGGTGGGCGGAGCATGACTTTTCATGACCGACCATAAAACCTCCTTCATAGTCTGTTGGCCATTGAGGACAATCATCATTTAAATGATGAGGGAGTGTTAAAAGTAGGAAAGGATGGTTTTTGGTTTTTGTTTTGTTATTTCGTTTCTGTTCTATTTGGTTTCCTTTTCTTTTATTACAGTTCTGCTATTTTTTGTTTCAAATTTTGGTTGCATTTTTGTTTCTTTGTTTCTGATTTCGGATTGACAGGTGAAGTGAAAACTATTTTCAAAATTTTTGAATTTCCTTGAATAGATGAAAACAACATGCATGACCACGGATGAAGTGCACTAAACACGACTGAGGAGTAAATTTTTAGATCTTAGGAGTAACAGAAGTGAAAAAAAACTGAATGAGCCATTAAAGTGACAAAGACAATTAGCAGTATGAAGTTTGAGCCTTGCATGAATGACACAATATCTCTTTCATTTTCTTGGCATGATTATTGCATCCATCATTGCTGGTTACTCTAGGTTTCGCAGCAGTTCTCTGGATATAACTCACATCATGCAGAGACAAATGATCTACAGGCCATCTTTCTACCTTCTTAATAAATAAAGCCTACCTTGTGAATAATTCCTTTTAGTTTACTTACAAGTCGAGCCTATAACATTTCTTGATGACAGCTCGTACATGGCTAAGCGGAAAAATACGTCAACAGACCAAGGCAGGAGGCTTTGGAGTTGGTGGTCAAGTGTGGGAGTGACACAGAGCATTACGAGAGTGGTATGGCTGGAAGAATAGGGAATTAGTTAAGGAAAGAAAAAGGTCTGAGAAGGAATAAGTAGGCGGGACAAAAGAAAGATTGCCAAGAGTAAGATTGCATGGTAAAGACGGGAAAAGTGAAAGAAAATATAAATGGAAAGAAGGACGTTGAGCAAGAAACTCAAGCTGGTAATGTTCGAAGGAGATAATCTCTGTGTACAAATTCATTACTCCTCTTGTCCTCTGGCTGTAAAGGCTCACTTAATCGTGCATGATCCTCTACAGCCACGTTACAAACTGAAAAGTCCTATTGATCATTGTGCATGTGTGTTTAAAGGTGTGAAAGGAGGATAATCAAACAGTAGTGCTATAGTTGACATAGGATGTTGAGTCTTAAGAGACAGGAATAATATTGAGAAGGCTAGTCAACTTCTTTCAGTTTAATCTTCTTAATATTTATTTGTTTTGGATGTGGAGAAAATGCTCTCATATCGTTTAATAGTTCTAGGATAGATACAATAGCCAAAAGCTGTTTGTTAAACAGCAGGAGGAGTTTGTTGAAAAACGTATTTCCTCTTTCAATTTCCTTAAATGCTCGAAATCGATTTTACTTGAGTGCAAAGTGTAAGTGTGTGTTTGATAGAGTCATTTTTATACACTATGTGGGCTTAAGATATGGAGTGTTGTTAAGAATATTTAATGATTAAGAGGCTTGTGTTAATGAATTTGAATTATAGGCTGCAGAAAATGGGAGAAATGCAGGTACTAACGACACTAAGGCAGATTTTTAACTGACAAATTAGATTGAACTTATTTCTGCAAGCAAATCTATCTAAAGCGATCATCTCGGCCCAAACCATCTCACGGCCAAACGTCATCTCTTGCGATCATCTGACGATCGAAGCCATCTAGGCTTAGTCATCTCGACTGATCAAATCGTCTGCATGAGTCAAGTCATCTCATCGCATCAGGCATCTTAGTGTCTCGGCCCGATCATGAGAACATCTTGTGATCCATTTGAGTCAAACCAACATCGATGTGCAAAATCTTGCCTAAAATCGCGATGAGATGCAAATGTGTTTTTGTCGAGATGCTGAGATATGATTCTACAAAGATCGAGAATGCTGCCAATGCCAAATATTGATTTGTTACAGATGCGGAGATATGGTTTGTTAGAGATGCTGAATATGATTTGCTTAGATCAAGGAACTGTAAATGTAGATATGATTTGTTAAGATGAAAATATGATTTGTTAATATGCAGTTATGATTTAAGATATGATTTGCTTGAATCGAGGAATTTGTAATTCAGGTAAATGAATCACGCTGATTGAAATTAGGAAACTCCCAAGATTGAGAGATTGTAATAGAATCGAATTGGAATCTTTAGATTTGAATTTCTGTTATTAGGATTAGATTTAGATTTATCCGACGTATAAATAATACGCTTGAGCCATGTCTTGGTGTTGACTTTAATGAAATCTAGAGTACTTGTAAATCGACAATTCATGGAACACTCCAAGCTAATCTGGGTGGTACACAAAAGCTTCACTACGGTGTCTCTGCCGATTAGAAGTGCGGGACCAGGATTTGGGAAGCTGGAGCTTGGGAGGTGATGGTATAATAGGCCTTTTCTGATGAATGAAACCTCAATGTCAGCCCTTGTTGTGCATCCTTCTTAGTCCTTCCATTGGCGGGTAAATCGTGGAAGATGGATTCTCTGAAACTCTAAATTCTCGCCTTTATGTTAATTTGGTTTTCAATAACATAACTGGTTCTGGTCTATCTCCAGTTATAATTTCTGTGCTGTCTGTACAACTTTTATAGTGACACATTGTTAAGGGGTAGATCACGTTAAATGGGCAGTCGGAACTGATAATCTGATTAGGTAGAAACTAATAAGTACATACTTCTTATAGCTGATAAGTGGCAGTTGTATGAAATCACTCATTATGGCAATGACAACGTTCGGCAGAGTAAATGAAATCTAAGGTTGATTTGGAATACGATTCTAAGTAAGAATGATAGCTATGTTTTGAGTCACTTGAATTGATCTGATAGTTAGTATAGGGTAGTTTAGCATAATTTAGTTTACTTTGACATGGTTATTTTACGCACTTAAACCTGGCTTATATTCTTTGCTGTCCTAGGCAAAGTTAGTCAGGCTCAATCACGTCTAAAAAATCACTTTTGGGCTCTCTCGGTTTATTAAGCGAAGGCGATTCTTGAAGCAAGTCGGCCTTAGCTTTAAAGGCAGTCGGCATTTTTCTTAGAAAGACGAGTCACAATTCCTGACACTTAGCGTTTACTTAGCGCTCTTATTTTAAACATATGATTTGAAACCAACATTATCTTCAGCGAAAAGAAATGGAGCCTAGGTTAGCTATGCTATAGTTAGCTTTGGGTTATTTGATGTAAGGCGACAAAAATACATACCGATAGGTCTGGGGTGTATCTTCAGACACCTGAAAGGGTGTTAGCAGACTATTTTGCACTTAAGAATGGATTGTTAAATTTGAGATTCATTTGTGGGCTTAAGTAGAGAAAGTACAAATATGTGTTCGTCAGTCTTAGCTAATAAAAACGCAATCATGTGAAATAATGGAGTTGACGAGTCGGAAAGTCTGGCCAGAGATGATCATCACGGCAGGCAAATAAAATCTAGAGCCTTAAACTGTTCAAGCGGTCGCGATCTTACTGACCCGATGGCTTGATTGAGCTGTCCATCATTTCTGCTTAGAGAACGCGTCGGTCTGATTCATTGCCATGTCACTCTTGGAGAATGATGATCCTGATTTATAAATCTTAGACACAGAAGGAGGTTTGCAATTTCAATGCAGTAGCAGAATGGATTATTAGCTAAGATTCGTGCATGAGGTTGAATCTGAGAGAAAATACAAATCGTATTCGTCAGTTTCTTGGTAACTCATGCTCCTGTACTGAGTGAAAGTTGACCAGGGTCAACAAAAGGTCTCAGTAGAGACAAGTCATCTGGTCGATCAGGCTCATCTCAACGGGACCCAGTCGTCTCGGCCATGCCTTACCTTGACCAGTAGAGGCCGATTGCTTATTGACCCGCATCCAATTTATCCGGCTCGGAGACCGTCTCGGCGGCTTGGCCTCAGAATGCCATGTCACTCGAAATCTGCCATAATACGTCGAAGATACGCATAAGGGTAGAATAGGATCTTCACGATTATGAATTACATTAGGATTCATTAGGATTAGCATGTCTGACTGGTATATATAGGAGGAGGCGTACTTTTTACGTTACGTCTTTGAATTCACTTTCAAATTCCATACTTCATTTATACTCATTTTCTCGCTCTCGCTCTCTCCATTTTCATTTGCTCATTGGCGTTCTCTCGATTGAGGAAGTGGGTCTGAATTGGGGAAGCAGGAAATCTGTACAGAGGACGGATCGGACTCTGGTGGAAGTCTCGGCGTTAGAGTGTGAGTGAACCACCATCCAACCATGGCGATGGATGGAAAGATGGATTCATCTGGTCGAACCAACGTATTTGTATTGTTTTACGTTAATGATTTCCTCACACATTTCATATCTCCGCTATCTTCCCTCTTGTGTCAGTATTTGAATCGCGATTAACGTTTGAATATGAACTTGATGTTAAGCTAAAAGTAGATCGGGCCCAGTTTAAACTAATTCAATGGTAATCAGTTAACGATAGTTAGCAAAGAGCTCTAAAATCATTTCTGCACCTAATCGCTTACTTAGTAATGAAATTAGCGATTGCATAATTCACCGATATATTGATAGACCCGAATGTTGCTTGATAAATACATTAAGACTACCAAAGGCTGATATGAATTTGGAGTATGGAACAGCACAGATGGACTTGAACTAATGGAACTGAACATGAACACGGTTATATAATAATAACAATAGTAATCGATATGATGATATGTATTTCTTTGCATTCATAGTCTTGGTTTACTTTTCTTTACTTGCTGCTCCAACCCCTTTGTTTCTTTATTTAAATGCGAGACGGTAGTCACCTCTGTGGCGTCTGTGCACTCAGCAGAGATCAAGCAGGATGCGTCTGTTGAAGGTCATTCATTTCGATCTCTATTAAAATAAATAAGGCCATTCTTGAGAAACTGATCGATACTACATCGGATCTGCTCCTTTACATGACACCAATTCACTGTTGAACACCATTTGTGTCCTTGAATGACCTGAGGTTAGCTATATATAGTTAGCTTTAGTTGTTGATAAAAAGCGTGAAACAAGCTGAAAAACAACGTCATCAAATTGGCCGTTCTGGAATCTAAAGTTCTTTTGTGTCTTTGTGTGCTTATGAGATTAAGTGAGTCGAATAGAATCTATAAAGTGTATGTCAGTCGATCTTAGTCTTTTGACTTATCTATGTACATCCGTTTTGTTTATGGATCATAAATAAAAAGCATGTTGACTATTATTTGTTTATGGCAATCCTTATTAAAATAGCTCGTAAATTAGCATTCTGTTTTGTATTCCTTCTTTCTTTTCTGCATTGCATTCTTGCATTAAACTAGTTTCTGTTTTGCATTCTCTAGTTTAATTGCATTCTTTTTGTATAACATTCATGGATTTCATTAGTTGAATTAGCTGATAGTAGTTTCCAATTAATTCTTTATTTCAAATACTATTCTAATTCTGATTTTTTAAATATACGATGCATGACTAGGAGTAATCTTGACCGTTGTATGTTTGACCGATGAATTAACCTTACAAATTAGCAAAAGTAGAACATTAGGTAAATACTAGTATCAATATAGATTACATAGCTGACTCAAACAGTTTTACCTAACAATTTTGTTTCTAGTTCTAACGTCTTTCGCAATCTAGACGAATGGAGAATAACGATAGGAATGAAAGATAGCTCTGCTCAGGCGTGGTGTATCAACATGGTGCATCAATACCCACAGTGAATAAACTCAAACATGAGTTAAAATCTGGTCTTATACACATTTACCTTAAATTTATGGTCTTGCGGGAAGAAGACCCCAAAACATTTAAAGGAATTCCTTAATTCTTCCTGATAGGAATGAGGATAATCGAAAACACTTCAAAATGAAGAGCATTTCCATTCTCACTGGATGGGCGGCGAAGAGATTGGTGTATCTTGACGGTACTCAATACACGAGGGAGACATGAAGCGCACCTTCTGCGAGAAGTTCTTTTCAGGCATCACTTGCTGCGTCCATTAGAAAGAAATATGTGGGATAAAGCGGCCTACGGGGAGAAACCTTCTTGCCAATGCTGAGAGAAGTTGAGCAAATACGCACCTGTCCACAGTCGTCCGGATGATGACCGGTGCTGATCTGAAACATTTTACCAGATTACTCGCTGATGAGGCAGAAGTATGATAAACGCGGCTTGATGGCGGAGCTACGATGGATAAAATGCTTACGAGCGGCGGCCGCGACCCGCTCGATTTCCAATAACATGGCAACCTGCAACTGATTTTGGGATCGAAGGCCGCATGCACCACGGATGGTGATGAAATCGGTGCAACTTCGATCGAGAGGTCGGAGAAAGTCAAGCGACAGAGTTAGCATCATTGGTGAAGACACTGACTTGCTGTTGATAGGCTAACCTGTAACCAACCATGGCGACAAAGTATGTGGCATATGTACGTAGATGAACACCCAGCATGATATGTGCTTGACTCTCCCAGCTTGAGATCGGACCCGGCCGGAAAATGATTGGAGCCATAGGTGGGTTTCGATGCGGGCAGCGATGGTATCAGAATCGGCCATTTGATAACCAACTAGAGGAACAGCCATTTCGGCCGGGGCAGAATCAAGGACCACTATGCAACCCAACAATTCGGATCCACAGCAAACGCTTTATCGGAAGGAGGCGAGGTTATCCCGGCAGTGACTCATAATACCAACACCACCTTTCGGTAGCAACAAGCAACCGGCAGAGGATTCTTCTCGACTGACTCTCCCCATGGAAGAACTGATGGTGACTTGCGGCCAGGCTGGAGTTCCCAGCAGTCTGTGAAGCTCCGGCAATTGATTCAGCGAACATGTGCCACAATCGGGAACCTCATGGGATCAGATGACTACTTGACACTATAAGCCAATTCTGATGGCTGAGGATCCAACAGCTTCCTACCGGCCATTCCAATCGAGATACTTGCTTGATAGTCACTCTTGAGTAGGCTTCTCAACCTACCTTTGAAGCAGTCTGAGATCAAAAGCCATTTCAGTCAAATGCCGACTTGATGCGGCCGAGACAACGTCCCACCACACCTCGGACCAACGTGAGCGAAGTGGATGAAAATTGTTGAATGTTCCTTGAGTAAATAAATATTCAACTCATAAATCTTTGTCATGAGTCATCTGCCAAAAGTTCACCGAGAATTGTGTACACAAAAGAAAAAATTAAAGAGATGAGGCCCAGGTGTGGTGTCGGCTCTGGCCGCCAGAATAGATAATCACTACAAAGCGCTTTCTGACTTTTGTAAAAATAAAACCACAGGTCTTTGGTCCCATCGCCATCGTGAATGTGCCTTGATATATATTGGACCTAGGGCCTGAGTGTCATGCCATCAATCTGGGTCCTGGTTAGCAGTGGCTTGGAACCCACAGGGGATAACCATCCGGTGTGAAGCAGGGTGTGTCAACCCTGAGGAGTTACCGAGGGGATATTTAGGTCAGTCGATGAACTAATATTTCGTTGATTTTCGCTAGACATGGAGCCAGAACACTAGGAAGAATCTATAGCCTTTCTTGATGACAGCAAAACAAAGATTGATGTGTATCAGGGGCCATTCCCAAATTGACAGCCTAGTGCAATTCAATATTTGAACTATGACAATAGAATACTCTCTTTTAGCATTGATGTACTGATGAATTAGTTGAAGAATATCTTCAACTAAATGGCAATAGTGAAAACATTTAAAGAGGTATGAATGATGATGAAAGCAAGCATGAGTTATGAATCACCGGGCCAGAGCTATGAAGAAATTAAGACCTCTCCAACTCGAGGACAATCATAGTGATGTTCTTTGACACCTTTGAAGTGGTACTCTGATTATTAGACCAAATCTGCGGCCTGAACACTGATATTGACCGTCTGAAAACAAAATCGCTAAAAGTCTCGTTGCACATAGCGACAGTTTTGCTAACCAAAAATAGGTGTTCGACCAAGAAAGTCAATGAAGAAGTCAAATCAACTCGGCGAAAGTCAAGCCAAAACTTCTTGAGACCATCTCGGCCCACGAAGACCTAACTTTCATCTATGCAAAGGTATCAGTTAAACTCGGAAGGCAACACGCGATAAAGCTCCATTAAATTGCCAAAACCATGAAGTGGCCAGTAAAGGCAGACGAAGTAGAAATATGGCCAGCCGCACAGTGCTGATCAAGATCAAGTCGTCAGTCGGATCAACCTAAATGACAAAATCATCATCGTCTGCCCGTAGATTTAAAAAACATTGTAGGTCATAAAATGCCTGCTTGGGCAGAGCCTGACAACTCCCAGGTTATCGTACTTCGCGATCTCAGCAGGAAACAGAAGACAAATTGCTGGAGGTCCTAAGGCAACATAAGGCAATAGAATTGGAAGCTTTCGGCCTTCAGGCAGTCGCCCTCCGTACGCCATAGAGTGTTAATGGAGGAGAAATCAAGCCAGCAAAACTGACCTTGAAAAGCCAGAATCTGCTTCTGAAGTGGTCGAAGTTCACCAAAGCTCGCTATAGGGAATCATCTACCCGTCTCGGATAATGGGTGAGCCATTAAGTGGTGCCAAGAAATCAGGATGGTAATAATCGGATGGTTGGTACGACTAGGATTGAGCAGGTTAGTAAATTAATGCGTGACTACAGAAGATTAAACCAAACAACTCGTAGGATCACTTTCCTCCGCCTTTCATCGACGAGATGCTTTGAGAAGTTGGTAGGGAAATCCCATTCTTGCTTTGAGATTGGATTCTCAGAGGCTACATGCAAATCCATACCAGCTGAAGACTGCATAAGACAACCTTCACCTGCCCATTTGGTACCTTTCGAGTACACACGCATGCCATTTGGCCTCCGCAAGTGCTCCGAGTACATTTTCAATGTTGCGTGGACGAGCATCTTCTCGGACTTGCTGCAGGGACCGCATGGAGGTGTTCATGGATGACTTCACGAGTATATGCTCAGATTCATTTGATGCATGTCCGAGTAATCTATCGAGAGTGTTGAAGAGATGCATTGACACAAATCTCGTGCTCAATTTCATGTCACTTCATGGTGGTCGAAGGAATAGTTGTTGACACTTGAAGATGCTCCAACGCATCGTAGGTAGACAAAGCAAAGATAGATATCATTACTTCCTTTCGACTCCCGTCAGGCGTGAGGTTCGGCTTCATTCTAGGACTCGCATGCTACTATAGGAGATTCATCGAAGAATTTCGAGTAAACTTGCCTTTGCCTCTCGTCTGAGCCGCTCATGGATGGGATGTGGAATTCAACTTTGACTGCCACTCGATATGGAAGCTTGTTTCGCTGAAGAAGACTGCACATCCGCGTCCATGACACCAAGCCCAGGACCTCCCTTGAGTTGATGCGGTGATGCATCCAGCTTCAGCGTGGGAGCTCGCTCTCGCCAGTGGCTCGAGCCGCCAACAGCATGCGTGGTAGCCTATGCATCCGCACTATGGATCCGCCATGAGAAACTACACTGACAATCGAGAAGGAGCTCTTGTGCAATAGTTTTTGCCGTGGACAAAATTTCGTTCCATATACCTTCTCGGTCCAAGATAATTGTATTCTCCGACCATGCCACTGAGGTACTTGCTGACGTAAGAAGTCCGGGATGCTGTCAAGGCTGATTTTCAGGGTGGATGCTTCTTCTTCAAGAATTCAACTCGGAAATCGTGAGATAAGAAAGAGGTGTTGAGAATCTCTGTAGCGGATCATCTGTAGGGTGAGAAAGAAAAGGCGAACTGATGCCTATCCGAGACGAGTTCCTGCACGAAAGATTGCTACATATAAAAACGTCTCCACTCATGGTTTGCTGACATTTGTACTTTGTTACAAGCATCTCGGTTTCCACCAGAGGCATCTCGGATATACAAAGATAAACTCGGCTTTTGATGCCAAATACTACATTTGGGATGATCCTACCTTTGGAGACTGCTAGCAGTGACAAGGTCATCCGAGTGCATTCCTCGAAGCCGAAGTCTCAATTGCTTCTCCAGCTACTACTCGACACATGGAAGCGATCACTACGGATCAACTCTGACTACCGAGAGTACTAGACTGTGGCCTTTACTGGCCAACTATCTTCAGAGCGCATGGAATCTGCCTCCACCCGTGAGAATTGCCAAAAGTAGGAGTGGCCATGAACTAAGGCATTAAATGCCCTGAAAGAACCCATCCACCTGCAGAAATCTTTGAAGTCCTGGTGAATAGACTTCATGGGGCCATTCCTAGTCTCCAATGGCTACTCATACATTCTGCTGGTCAGGATTATGTATCAAGACGGGTGAAGTCATCTGCCACCAGTAACAAATGATTCAAGAGTGGTATGTGGACTTTCTCAAGTCCAATATTTTCTAGTGTCTGTGCTAAAAGCGCCATAAGTGACCAAGGTAGTCACTTCAGTAACAGAGCCATGTATTTCCTTCTTCAAAATATGGAGTAGCACATGAGTAATTGCTACTGCCTACCACCCGCAAAACAAATGGCCAAGGTAGTGTTCAATAGTGAAATCAAGAAAACTATTTGCAAAAGATGACCAATCCAGCAGGATCGAGCGCCTCGAGGATGCTCTTCAGGCATATAGAATCGCATACCCGGACACCTTTAGGGATGTCTCCCTATAGATTGTTTTCTGTAAACTGTCACACTTCGTCGGGCTAGAACACAGAGCATACCGGCCGTCATAGCATGCAATCGGCCTACGACCAAGCAGAGAGCGGAAAATTTCAGCCGCAAGAGTTAGATGAACTCAGCTTTGAAGCATATGAAACTCTAGATCTACTAAGCAAAATCAAGCTGATTCTCACTCACCAGAGATCCTGAGAAAAGAATTCCCGAGTTGGCCAGAAAGTTCTCTTGCTTAACTCACGCCTCAGCTCATGCAGGTAAACCACGCTCTAGATGGATGGCCTTTTGTTATCACTAATGTGTTTCCATCATGATGCAGTACAACTTAAAAGATGAACACGAACAGACACCTTCCAGGTCAATGGGCATCAGATTAAGCCATTTCATGAAGGTCCAGACTTTCATCACTCATGACATGGAGATAATATTATTGATGGAACCAGCATCTCCAGATGATCCTGCCTCGCGATTTGAGGACAATGCAGATTTTAAGTGTGGGGATAAATATACAATCATCTCAATTGCTTTGTGTCTTAACCTGTTCCCACTCTCCTGAACCCTGCTAATTTTAATTTTTGTTTTGTTAGTTTTAATCACTTTGTTGTTTTCTTTTCGCATCATCGTCTTCATCATCGTCATGTTTTCAATAAAAAGTTGCCAAAGCCGAGTCCATGCCGGTTCTATAGCCATCTCGGCCGGATCTGGAAACATCTTCTGCCTGGCAGAGTTTCAATTTTGTCATTTACCTTTAATCTCTCCTAATCAGAATTTCCTAGTGGATTGTCAGTCAAAATTGCTGAAAAGAATCTTGAACCTGCTTCGAAAGTTTGAATAAGTCAGTAGGAAGTAACTCAGCAAGCTGACAACGAAGATTTCTCTGGCTTGAGGGGAATGAAACTTTGTGCTCTAGTCAATAGTTGATTGAGAATCTGAAACCCATTGTGAGAGCAAATACAACATGTGATTTTGAGCCTTGTAAGCTTATTGATGACTTACATCTTGCCATTTCACTTCTTTTCTATTAAGATTTTTGCATTCATAAATATTAATATTAAATTTTTCATAACTCTCTGGATACTCTTTGTTCTCCTGAAGAGAATGACATGATCTAGGCCATGGTTCTTATGAGCCTGAAATAAAATACTCGAACAAATGTGTACATTGGTTACCATATGAGCCTAATGTAACCATTGCTGCGACAGCTAGCGCTCTGAGCCAGGCCGGAAAAAGCAAGATCAGCCTCGCAGAGAGCCGAGGAGGAGCTTTGGAATTGTTTTGGGAGAGTAAGTCATGATCAAATGTGGGGAACTCCAAGAGCAAAAGGTTGTTCAGCACTTTCTAAAGGCTTGAAAATGCAAGAAAAGAATAAAAGCGAGTAAAAAAAGAAAAGAGAAAAAGAGGAAGAAGAGTCAAAAAATCTCGAATAAACAAATAAAGAAAGAAAGCATTTGCATAAGTTGTATAATAAGAAAAGAAAAGAAATGAGCTGGTAGCAGCAAGAAGGGAGGAATTGGATAGCATCCTGGGTTATCCTCAGTCGATAAAGCTTACTCCCCCATCGCCTCTCTCTCTTCTCGTGGGTCCTCAAGCTAGTTTTCCCATATTCTATCCTACCCGTGACTTCGCTACAAGCCAAAAGAAGTCCTAGTGATCATAATAAGAAGAGATTAAGCAAAGGCATGCAATATCAATTCCATGAATGTTGAAAAATACAAGCCTGACACGTGAGAAATGGGAGTTATTTGCTTAAAAGAGATCTTTGTCACTCTTGGTTACCTTTCTCTTGTTTGCAGGTCACGGTTGCCTAGGCTGTGAGCGGAAGGAGTAATTTCTGCAGATTGTTGCAGTATCTCATCTCGAGTGAATGAAAGTCTTGACTGGGTCTCGGTTGAACTAAAGGAAGCCAAGGAAAATTCTTTTTCTATCTTTTTTAAAATTTCCGTTGATTTTCTTATTTTGCCTTTGAAAGGCAAAAAGTAAGGGTGCAATGAGTCACAATTTATACATCTTTTAGACACCTAAGAAGGAGGTTTGCAAGACTATTCTGTGTTAAGAATGGATTGTTACTAAGATTCATTCTGCATGGGTTGAATCAGGAAAATACAAATCAGGTTAAATCCAGTTTTTAGCTAATAAAAGTGTCACTCCCTCTTCTCGAGGTCAATGCGGGTTGACGGGGGTCAATAAAAGGGGTCTCAAATGAGATGAAGTCATCCTAGTCATCCGACTCCATCTAAGAAGACCGAGTCGCCTCGCCACCCATGCCTTGCAGCCAACAGCCCAATGAGAGGCCCAATTGTACGGGGCCACATCGCCTATCCGGCCTGGGAGGCCATCTCAAACGGCAGCCAAACGCCACGTCACTCCAGAAATCTGCCATGTCACGTCGGAGAAAGATCTCGCATAGTAGAATAGGATCTTACAAGTGTAATTCTGTTAGGATTCATTAGATTAGCATGTCAGCGCCTCGTGTATATATAGAGAGCCTGTGCACTTTTTACACGTTCTGTCTTCTCAATTCACTCAAATTCCACTCATTGTACCCTTTTTCTCTCACCGCTCTCTCCGATTTTCACGGTGTTGCGGTGGCGTTTTCTCTCGATTGATGCAGGTCTGAGATGGGCCGAAGTCTGCTAGGGGACCGATCAGACTACTAACGCACTACAGTGGAACTGATCCTCAGCGTTCAGACTAACGCGAGGCGAATCCACCACCATCAACCATGGCGATCGCCGTGGAAGATGGATTCATCCTCAAGTCAGAACCACCGTATTTGTATTACTGTTTCTGTTAACGATTTCACTGCATTTCATATCTCCTTTATCTTCCCTCTTCCTTAATCCACATGTTTGAATCATGATTGTATTTGAATATGAACAATGTTAAGCTGTCGATCGGAACTGGTTTAACTAATTCAGTAGGTAATCAGTTAACGATAGTTAATCGAGAACCTAAAAATCAGCTCTCAAGACCTAATCCTTGCTAACTAATGAGGCAACATTACAATTCCTCGGTATGGCAATGGAAGAATGTTTAGCGTCGTCATAAGACTACCAAAGGCCGATATGGACCGAGAATATGGAACCTGATTGGACTTGAACTAATGGAACTGAACATGAACACGGTTATAATAATAACAATAGTAATCAAGAATAAGAAGTATATGTTTTGCATTCATAGTAAATAGTTTACTTTTTCGCTTTACTTGCTCCAACTCCCTTTTCTGCCCTTTAAGAAATGAGAGGAGGTAGTCCACCTCTGGGCTGTTCTGTCTGCACACTCAACCGAGATCAAGCAGATGGCCTCTCGCTGAGATCGACTTTGCGATCTCTATAGAGAGCAAACCTGCCTATCTTAGAGACGAGTCAAGTTCTATATCTCGCATCCTACTCCACTTTACTTACACCAATTCACAACTCGAGCACACCGTGTCCTTGAGAAGAATGACTTAGGTTAGCTATGCTATAGTTAGCTTTAGTTATTTGATGCGTGTAAAACGACTGAAAAATCACGCATCATCTACCACTTTAAGATATGCATAAGGGTAGAATAGAAATTCACATTGTAATTCTGTTAGATATTCTTTAGCTGCTTAGTCTGCTCACTGCATATATGTGAGGAGCTATGCACTTTTTACTGGCCTTGGAATTCACATTCAACACACACCTTATTAAATCCATTTTCTTGCTCTCGCCTCTACACTTTTACGGTGGTGCACTGTGCTGCTATGGCATTTCTCTCGATCGAGGAAGTGCGAGTTTGAGACTGAGTCCGAAGTCCGCAGAGGGACCGATTAGACTATCTGACACACTCTCTAGTAGCTGATCCCTCAGCTAGGTTAACGGAGGTGAACCACCACTATCAACCATGGCGATCGTTGTAGAGTATGGAACTACCTGAATTCAGGCCACTGTGTTTTATTTCATTCTCTGTTAATTGATTCCAATTCTGCAATTCCAACATTCCTTTCCTGTCCCTAATTCATGCTTGAATTGCGATTGCATTTTAACGTGAATAATGTTAAAGCCGATTGAACTGGTTTAACTAATTCGATGAGGTAATCATTTAACGACAAGTTAATGTATAACCTAAAATCGCCTCCTCTGAACCTAATCCCTGCCACCTAATGAGTTAGTGATTGCATAATTCCTCGGTATGGCAATGGATGAAACCTTTTGGCGATTGCCATATGAACACCCAAGGCTAATATGGACTGAGAACTGGAGTTTAAAAACTTCTGGATCGACTTGGATTAATAGACAGAACATGAACACAGTTATATCATAATAATAATAATAAGTAAAGGTAGTGCTGAGTATATGTTTACTGCATTCATAGTCTTAGTTTACTTTCTGCCGCTTATAGCTTAAAATCCCCCCCCTGCTCATTGCCTTTCTAGTCCGAGCATTTGCATTATCCATCTGTAGCTGCCCGTCTCAAGACTCGCCGAGACTAAGCCGGATTGCCTCTCGCCGAGATCATCTCTGCCTATCTCCGTCGAAATGACTCCTGGGCCCAGCTTGCCAAGGAGAGTCAATACTTTACACCTTAGATTCGGAGCAACATTTCGCTTGACACTAAATCACAACTGGCGACACTACAAGGCTGGTAACGCACTCCAGTACGGCCATGCCATAGTTAACTCTGCTATTTGATAAGAGTTCAACGACTAAAAGAAAATTCATTATCAGTAGAAAACAGAGCGTGAGCAAAATACTCGGATATCGAATTTGCATTATTCTTTCCACCTTGAAAAAAGCAATCTTTCTATTTCACTATTTCTTTTCCTTATGCTTTCAGACAGACAATGCATCATTCAAGCGCTGGGGTGTTCAATAAGTGGGGTGCTTGTTTCTGTTTTTCAAATCATTTCTGTTTTCTGTGTTTTTTTTTGCTATTCTCTGTTATTCAATTTTCAAAAAGCTTTGGCGGGGTAAAATACTTGTTTCTAGTTTCCATTGGGATAGGATTGACTTAAACCTTTGTTTCAAATTTTGCTTTTAATTAGATTTTTTTTTGTTTCATAACTAAATTCTGATTTCTGATTCTTGAAAACGTTTTGAAAAAAAAATAGTTTCCTTTTGGATTGGATGAAATAATAAGATACGGTACATAACTTACTTGGAGGAAAAGATTTCTCATATTGAGGTAGAAAATTTCTACATTTTTTAGACAATGTGTTAGAAGAAGCTAAAAAGAACCTTGAGTAACAAAGCATGTATCTGTGAGAATTGCCAGGCACTTTTATAATGGCTTCATCTTGCCATTCTTTCCTTTCTTGTGTGATATTTGCATTCATGATGACACAGTTACTCTGGGTTTTCTTGACTCCTCTGGATGCATCTCGTTTCACATGCAGGAGTGATATGATTTAGGCCATGTTTCTAATTGGCCTCGAGCCAAATGGACCTGCCTTGCAAATTTTTATCCTCATACTTCTTTGAGCATGAATAACCATTTTTCTAATATGAGAAACTCATTACAAGCCAAAGCTCGAAAAACTATGATAAACCTCAACCTTAGGGGTGACAGAGGAGCTTTGGAATTGTTTTTGGGAGTAGGTCTCGTTCAAGTGTGGGAGACACTTGGGGACATAGCAAGAGCAGTGCATCCAAAAAGGGTTGAAAAAGAAAGAAAGAAAAACAAGTGCAAGATGAAACAAAGAAAGGAAAAGCTGCCAAAAGTTATAGCGGCAAAATACAACTTACAAAGCTACAAAACAAGAAGTGAGAAAAGAAGAAAGTGAAAAGTGGAAAAGGGAAGAGTGAGCAAGAATGCTCAATGAACAAGCAGTGTCCCGGGGATTCCTCCATGCTTTGCTGCATCCCATTTCTCTCTCTTCCTATAGTTACTAAAGCTCAGGTTGCCATCCTATATCACTGACCCTCAACTGTGCGTACAAGCGGACAAGAGTCCTAATGATCATGATGGCATGTGATTTTTGAAGGTGTAGAGGAGGCTAGTCAAAGTTTGTAGTGTCGGTTGCATGATGTCGTTGAGTGTAAACACAATCCCAAACAGTTGAGAGATTGAGAGAATATGCCTGAGAGAGCTCGATCACTTCTTGGTTACTCTTTAATATTTGCAGGTTGCTTGCTTTCTTTGGATGTGAGAAAGAACTCTCATAGATTGTTTTGAAAATCTGAATTATGGGACGATTGCATGCTTGATCTGTTTGTCAAACTTTAAAATTCATTGAAAGCATATTTCTCTTTCATTTTTCCTTAAAATCTGATCCTAGAGTGCAAAATGTGTAAGTGTGGGGGTTTTGATAAGTCATGTATACACCTCACGAGGGCTTAAGATAGGTATTATGGAAGACTGTTTGGTTATTAAGAATCTGTCTTAGCTAAGATTCGAATTATGCGCCTAAATAGGAAAAATATAAATATATGCTAAAAATAAGGATTTTTAACTAGTAAAAGATTGGATTTGTTTTTGCACCCCTGAAAGTCAGAGCATCTCGGCTCGAAGCTAGAGCATCGGCCAGCCTAAGCGACGTCGGTGGCGAAAATCACTCGACAAGAATGCAAATATGATTGATGCTAAAATTGGGGAATGCATGCGATGCAAATTTGATTTTCCTAGAATTAAGGAATACCTTGTCATGCAGATTTGATTTGCCCTAGAGGTAAAGAATGCCTGTAATGCAAATATGATTTATGCTAGAATCGAGGAGTTTGTGATCTCACAGGGATTGAGAAATGCCACGATGAGTGAATTCAAATTTGTGAATTTGTTAGGATGCGAAAATATGATAATTCAAAGTGGCTTAAGCTTAATAAATCTGCTTAGGGCAAGGAGTAGCGATTCTGTAGGATTGAGTTTAGATTTAGTCATCTTGTATAAAAAAACTTTGCCGAGGCCACGTCTTGGTGGAAAAAGTGGAATTAGGCTTTACAGAACCATAAGCATGGCGTTAGAGCTATGCGGTGGTACACGGCTTCGGTAAGGTGTCTCTCTCGTCGGTAGATTTGAAACTAGAAGTT
>JAENHJ010000419.1:0-27424 GCA_025330945.1 Mucuna pruriens
GAGTGACATTCAGTGAAGATCCATAATCGATGGTGACTGGGCGATCATGTAAATCCACCGTGATTTTACCGAGATATGGGAGGGCTGGTCGTGGGCCTTCTTCTTCGGGGTATCTCATCATCGTAAAAGGTTAAATGGCCTTTACCGCGATGTTGTTAACCAAAGCGTCAATTTCTCTCAGAAAGGCGTTATGGCCACATGATTTCCAGAAGACTTCTCAGAGGAGGTTACGCCAGCTCAATGAAGCGAAAGCAGGATAGTGAGATCCGCAAGGAGTTTTGTTCATTTGATCGGAAAGAGCCGTGCTCACTACGCCTTATGATTTTTAGAACTCTTCGCCTTTTTTCCTGATGTCCGGACTAGTACATTCCGGGAGTTCGGGCTGGGCCTGCAGAGTCTTTGTGTAGATGCGCGCCCACTGTGAGGCCCTTCCTGGGCTTATATTAATGACCTCCCTCACGGCTCCATTTCCGGCGCTGGCTCATACAACCAAGGTACAGCATGGTTATCTTGATAAGTGCCGAGGCGCGACACTGATGGTGAGGGAAGGACTTGTCATTTGCACCCGATCGTAGTAAATGATGACTCGGTTCTCTGGGGGTTCCTCGGTCCTATTACCGTGATCGGGGGTATGGTCCTGCTTCCCCAGTCCGGCCATGGCCGTGGTCCAAGGTGTTGATCGATGCTCCTCACGGATGGGTGGGGTCAGTACTTACATTAGCTTGTTTGCTTCCAACTCGAGCCACCCCTGCTCTAGAGATCTTGCACTTTGTGTTTAAAAAGCCCAACAGTTTTCCCGTGGTATGGCCCGGCCCTTCGTGGTATTCGTGATTTGGCATTCCTGTAATTCCGCCAGATGGGGTTCTAGGGTCGTGAAGGCACCCGCTTGGAGACTATCCGCTGAGTGAGTCAGGAGAAGTGTCAGGTACCGACATTGGTATGGGGGTGAAATTCTCCGGAGGCTGTTGGTCCTGGATCCCCTGGCGTTGGTTGATTGCGCCTACCACCGGGAGTTTGAGATACCGGGAGAGATGATGATCCCCTGAGGATCTGAGGTTATCTGGCCATGTTCTATGGCCCACGGATACGGCATTGGCCTCCCCCTTCTTCCTTTCTGGGGCAGGAATTTTCATCGTCATGGGCTGCTAGTGAATTTTCCCCGCTTGATTTTACTCCTCGATTGCCTCCCCTGGGCCACTAAGTCTGCAAAGTCGGAGGGCTTACACTCCCCAGCGCTTTATCGCAGGCGGGGCCGGGTAATGTTTCGGCGAACATGTAGACCATTTCTCCTTAAAGGAGGTTTGACTCAGGCTAGCTCACGCCATCGCTGAAGCATAGTCTTGAACTTTCCTGAGTCAGGCTCGAAACAGGTTCTGAGACCTGACCGATCTGGTGCCATGTCCTCATTGTATCAGATCAGATGAATGCTTCATGAGATCCTCCGTGTTTTACTGCCCTTTCTCTAGGTTAATGTACCAAAGCTCAGTATGACCAAAGCGAGGTCAGTCTTGGAAGCAATGTACCAGATCTTATCGTGGTGGACGAGGGCTGCCATTTTTCTGGGCAAAGACATGGCCGATGCACCCTGAGGGCAGGAGCTTCCCTTTGTATTTTTCAAACTGGGGGTTTTGAAGTTCACTCGAGGACCACGCCAGCATTAGGCAGAGGTCTCGCCGATCTAGGCCGTGGGCCCCCGTACCCTCAATGAGCCTGACCTTTGTTCAAGGGAACTAATCTTTTTCGCACTCTGATCGGTAGCCTCGAGTGTCTAAGTAGACCTGCTTGGCCAAGAGTAGGGTCATGTGGGAGTGCCCGCTGGGGCCTCGGCCGAAGGCCGGCCCGCTGCTAGTTCTTCCAATGCTGAGCCTCAGCAGTGCATTCCAACCTAGAGGCATTCCATATCATCGGGGTGAAGCCCTGGGGTATGTCGGGTTCCTTGTAGCTAGCTGCTTGTAAGTGTTCCAATAGTGTTAGAAAGGGTAATGCCCATGGAAGCCCGGTCACCTGCCTGTGGGGCTTGTTCTTATCTCCCATGTTCTCCCTCATTTGGCCGACCGCCCTGCCCCTCCTAATATTTCGCCGTTTCTAGCTCGTCATTGCTTGTTCCATGTGGCTAAAAAAGTGCTCTAGGTGGCATCGTGCAGTAACGAATGACTTTTTATGATAGACGGGAAGGGAATTTTAAATAAAAGAGAAAAGCAGATATGCATGCAAAAATGTCCAATTACGGGTATTATTAAAAATGGAATCGCCAAACAAGCTTCCCAAAAACAAAGATATGGCCTAATCTAATCAAAGGATCCGAGCTCACCTGATCATACATTCCCTACAAAGACCTAAGAATCCTGTTATCTCCCCTTGGTAACTTTTATGAAGTCCGCCATGCCCCTCTCGCCGAGACTCTCGAGGTATGCCTTTAGCGCCAAGGTTGGCTAGCTCGCTAGCTTGAAGAATTTATCTTCCAGAGGCGATTTCGCTGTGGGCCACATTTGCTTGTTCTTTCAAGACCACGGCTATATCCCGACATCGCCGCTCCACCCTTCCCCGCCGCTTGTTGGGAGGCCTTGGATGGTTTCCTTGAGCCCAGTTTCTTTCCTCGCCCGCCTGAGCGGGCTTCGACTGTTGGGTCATGTGATTTTTCTGTTCCTGCTCTTTTCAGAGCTCTTCGGGAGAGGTCGGCCCTCATGCGAGTTCCTCTTCAGGGATGGACAACTTCCTCGAGTTTCATGAGTTGCTTCCGCTGTTTTTTCACGCGCCTGTAGAAGGCCTTCTAGAGCCGTTTTGTCTTTGGTTACCCGTCACGCCGGCTTTTCTTGTGCACATTGTTTTTGTCGGCACTCTAAGGCAAATGCTGATCCTAATCGAGCCTCATGCTCTACCCTCGGCCTTTTGGTGATTTCATCGCTTACATGCCTTTCGTGGTAAACCTCATCTCCACGCTCTCCTCGAAGCCTGCTTTCCGTGCCTTCGCCTTTGTCTGCCCAAGGATCTTTTCGAGCCTTTCAATTTCGAGGGTTTCCCCTCAGATGGTCGGGTGCCGATCCCGAGACCGACTTTGTCCCAAGGGAGCTTGAGTTTCTTGGCTCGCCTTTTCTACCCACTGGCGGTATTCTCGCCGAGGCCCGCCTCCCGAGTTTTTTTTCCTCTTGGTCGGGTTGTTCCAGCACGCCGTATTTTCCGGCGGTGGATCCCTTCGCATTTCTGCCCCCTGAAGGCAAAGTGAGTCATGGCCCTTCTGATGGGCGGGACTATTATGCAGCCTCGCCCGCCTGACTGCCAGTTCGGTTGTGGATTGATCGCCTCGCGCCCCTAGTAAAGCGCACGCCGCAACCTTCACATTTTGATGATGACGTACGCCTTTCATTCCATGGCAGTACCAACGGATGGATCTTTCTATTGCTTTTTTCGAGCCTTTCGAGTCCACTCTTCATTAGTCATGGAGGCACCCAACACCATTTGAAATTTTCTATGGGGCAAAAGTGGTGCTTGTTTGCAATCGAAGAGAAGGAGGTCATCCAAAGGTATAAAAGGGGGCATGCCTTAAGACCCCCTCGCCTCTGCTCACTCACGATTGAGAGAGTAAGATGTGGTCCGCCAGACCGCCATGGTGGCGGGGTTTTCCCTTTTTTTTTCTAGCCAGAATAACTCTCCATAAATGACGGCCCACATGATTTTCTGTCTCAGGGAATAGAAAATCCCATAAATTAACAACCAGGGCTGATGGCGCGGGCTGCTTTACTAGCCTGAGATGCTCGAGCCTGTTCTAGGTAGGTCCCTGGGAGGCCTTCAGTGCTATGGCGCTTTTTTGCGATTCGGCCGTCCGCTTCAGAACTTTAATAAAGGGCTATGGTGCCCAAGGACTGGGGCCGCTCTCGTGGAAGTATACTGCTCTTTTCTTCCAGGTAGGCCGAGGAGGCGCTTATACCTCCATGGGGCTATCCGGAAGCCAAGGTGAAACATCTTCGGGTATACATAAGATCGAACAGGGCTTCTAGGCCTCGCTTGTTTCAATGTCCAAGAGGTGTAAGAGGTTGCCATGTATCTTCTCAAAGCTCGTACGCCATTGCTCCTTTTAGATGGCTGCTGAGGTCAGCGAGGTGTAGCAGCTCCTAGACTCGAACTTGACTCGATACCCTATTCTCGTGCTGAGGATATGCCCGTTACCATTTTCTCGAAAGTCCCATATTAGCCAAGTCGTCATGCACACCTGTGTTTGGTTCAGGGCTGCTGCTAGTAGGTATGTCCCGAGTGAAGTGGCAGCCGACTGTGCGAGGCTTAGAGTTTTGTTCTGGGAATAGCTGTTAAGACTTTGAAAGTGGTGTGACTTGGGCTTGGGTTTAGGGCTAGATTTGGGGCTCAGATCTGTCAGGTTAAACTCAGTGTTTAGGATCTCAAGCAGTAGACTTAGGTGTTCGTGGTCGCCCAAAGCTGTGGACTCATCGGGGTATGGCCTGGGCCGACTCGGGACTCGTGTTTTGGCTTGATTTCAACTTAGGCTGGGAATGTATTTACTAAAGTCAGACCCTGATTACATGTAATTCTAACCTAGGTCTTAGGTTTGGGCTCGATTTCCGACATGTGCCTAGTTTGGACTTAGGTTCTAGACTCAGTTTCAGTCGAGGACTCTGTGTACGAATTTTGGGCTGGATCCAGTGGACTCTGATTATGCTAGACTTTAAATTTAGGTTTAGGATTTGGGTCGAGGTTTACTTAAGAGACTCTAGGCTTTGGGACCGTGGCCTCACAGCTTTTGACCCGGGACTCCTGATTAAGGCTGTAATTTTAATCTGTGGCCCAGTTTGGGCTCTGACTTGGACATAGGTTTGGCTCGACTTAGGTTCTAGACCAGTTTCAGTCGAAAGTGGACTTAGCCGACTGGGCTTCTTTTTGGACCTGGGACTCGGATTAAGGCTAGACTCCCTGACTTGGGGTTTGACTTAGGTTTAGGATTTGGGGTTGAGGTTTACTTAGTAGACTCGTCGAGGTTTACTGTAGACTCTGGTTAAGGTTTACTTGCAGACTCCTGCTTAAGGTTCAACCGGCCTACGGCCAAGTTTTTATGGCCTGACTAGGTTTAGTTCAATGACTTGACTAAGGTTTATGACCTGACTAAGGTTTATTTGGTCGACTGGGCTAAGATTTATGACTTGACTAGGTTTAGTTGGTCGACCTTGGACTAAGGTTTATTTGGTTGGCTCGGGCTAAGGTTTATGACTTGACCAAGGTTTATTTGGTCCATCACAAGATTTATGACTCTGACCAGGTTTAGTTGGCTGACCTTGGACTAAGGTTTATTTGGTCAGTTTCACAAGATTTATTTGGCTGACTTGGACAAAGGTTTATGACTCGGATTCAAGGTTTGTTTGGACCGAGGTTCATGACTGCTAAGGTTTATGACTCTAGCTAAGGTTTATCCGATCGACTTGGTCTAGGTTCATCCAATAAGCTTCTAGAAGAATCCCCAAGGTTCTCACCATCAGATATCTAGACTTCCTCACCATTAGGCCCCTGGGTCTATGGACTTCTAAGGTCTCCAAAGACCATCAGGATCACCTCCCCAGAGCGTGCTGGCTCCCTCAGTTATCAGCCCCAGGTGGAACTATCATGGCCACCGCATGTGAGAAATCTCCAAGAGGGTACCTTACACGCCCGCACTCCCTAACTCTCAGGTCCTGAATGGGACTGCGCTCATGGATATATTTGCACTCTACCCCCTTTTTTTTTGTTTTGAAAGACTGCCCTGTGCACCCGCCCACAATAAAAAGAATAACAAAGAGAAATACGATCATCTATCCTATGATTCCATGCAATACATAAAAGAGACGAGTAAAGCTAAAATCATGCAAGACTTAGTATCACAAGCACCATCCCTCCCCGGGCAGGGCTAACCTAATCAGTGGCTCAACCTCAGAAAGTCCTCAGCGGAGTCGCCATCCGTCACAACCTAAATTTGCGATTTTACCTAACCGAATCGGGCCCAATGTTGCAAACCGAATGCCTTCTACTGTCTGGGAGTCGCCACCCACGTTTTTTCCGGAACCTAGGGAAACCTAAGGAAAGGCGTGTCCGACGTCAAAGACATAGGTTCCTGGAGTTGGTTACATGCGGGAGGCAGGCCTAGGGCATGTCTATCACTTGATAGTTACCCTTGGCTAATAAAAAGGGAAGAGGGATAGTGCTTGTATACGGGTGGTGTTCTCGGTTCTCATTTAAGGCTAACGGGTTTTGGGGTCGGGGGTCCTTGACTTGATGAGGCGTGCCCTCAGGCCTACGCACTTCTAAAGTAGGGTTCAAAGTCCACGAGTTTTGGGGGTTTAGGCAAGTGAGGGGTTAGAATGGACGTGGTCTCATCATATTCACGAGTCGTGCTTGGCCAAGGGATTCTGGCCGAGACGTATGATGAATCATAAAAAAGCACATCTCAAAGGGACCTAATAAGAGTGCCATTGAGCAACTCATGAGCTTAAGAGGACAACTGTTAGCTAAAATCCAAATTAATGGCCAAACCCAAGTAAAAAACATAATCTGTGCCTAATCAAGATTCTTAGCTAATTATCTTCATTGCAGGTTCACACAAAGCCCAAAGCCGAGACCATCTTGGCCAGATGCCGACTTGGTCAGCTCACCAGAGCACAATCAGCATGTTGATCTAGGTAGCATCCCACGCCAAGAACATAAGAACCACCTGGATGCCAACTCACGCCTCCACGCCACCTCCTAGAGCAACTTGCAACGCAAGCAACAGCAAGGGTAGAATAAGAATTTCGCTTGTAATTCTGTTAGCATCGTTACTGTGCCCGACCTTGTATAAATAGACGGAACTCTGATGAATCAGTATTTTTTTTTTGGCATTCAAACTTTTTCCACGCTCATAATTCTTCTCCTCCGCCACGGTGGTACATAGAGTCTGTTAATGGCTTTCTCTCGACCGAGGAAATGCAGGTCGAGAACCGAGAGGCCGAAGGTTATCGAGGAGACCGATTGGAGCACCAACGCACTCAAGTGGACCGAACCTCTTGCCTTAGCTAGTTGAGGTGAATCATCGCCGTCGCCCATGGCGATCGCCGTGGGAAGATGGAATCATCGAATCCAGGCCCTGTGTTTGTATTTTGCTTTCAATATTACGAGCATTTTCTGAATTCTGAACTCCATTGCATTCCTGAAATCTAAGTTCAATTACCGTGTTGCATTGCACCGGTAGTAGGAACAATGCTAAACTAAGCCGATTGAACCGGGTTTAGCTAATTCAAGAGGTAATCATTTAACGATTGTTAATAGGGAACCTAAAATCAGCTCAACTTAATCCCCCGCCAACCCGATTTAGGTAGCGATTGCATAAATCCTCTAAGATGGCAATGGATCTAACCTTTGGCGATTGCCATAAGAACAACGGAGGTGATGAGGATTGTAATTGAAATGACCGAACCAGAAAGGACTTGATTATTGAAACTAAAACATGGACACAGTAAAGAATAGTGTTAGAGTAGCAGAATCGCATTTTGATTATAGCTTGACTTGCTTGATTCTAATTGCATTTCAACCCCCTTGTTTATCGCTTGTAAGTCGGCATGCAGACAGCCCATCTCTCAGTAGCTGTCTGTCTGCATTCAACCGAGACCAAGTTGGACTGCCTCTGCTGAGACCGACTGCCGGCTCTCGTTGAGAGCAACCCTCGGCCGCTGCCGAGACGAGTCAGCATTCTACATCTCAGATTCTACTCACTTCAATCATTACACCAATTCACAACCGAACACACCGTGTCCTCGAGAAGAATGACTTGTGGTTAGCTATACTATAGTTAGTTTTAGTTATCCGATAAAGTGTTGAAAACGACACCACACAAAAGGCTTTATCAAATTGAGGCCATGTGTCCGGGACACAAGTTCTTTGTGTTTCAAAGGCGCCAAGTAAACCGAATCGAATCCGAAAGGGGAAGTCTTATTTCAAGATTTGTTGAGTATGAATTTGTTGATAATTTTGTAAGTGAATTCATTAAATAATCAAAAACAAGTACATGCATATAGATATGGAATAAATTTTAATTCTCGCATTGCATACATAAAATTTATCGACTTCGACACTACATTCAGCATTACATACTGACTACATCCCGATTGTTGTTACTTTAAGAATTTGCATGATGCATGACTAGGAGTAAGACTGACCCACTGTGATACTTTTTGATCCAGAGATAGAACTAACTTTACGAAGATTACGTGAAAATTAGGAATACCACAAGAAATATTAGTAATAGTGTAAACTCGCTAATAAATCTGATCATTCTTGTACTAACATTTTCATTAATAAGATCGACAACTTTACAGAGCCAGGGGTATGGAAAATCTTAACAGACATTGAAGGAGCTAGCCACCTGCATGTGGTGTACTAACCATGGTGATCCAGAGATTCACAACTGAGCCGGTTCAGACATATGAATCAAGTCCGATTGGATACATTTGTTGCCTAAATTTCATGGTCTCACAGGAGAAGACCTCCACAAGCACCTTAAAGAATTTCACGTGGTTTGTTCCACGCATGAGGCCGCAAGGAATCCCAGAAGACTACATCAAGATGAAGGCATTTCCATTCTCTCCGGATGGAGCTGCAAAGGATTGGCTATATCTCGCAGCCAGCCTTCTTCAACACTGGGAGATATGAAGACCTTCCTAGAAAAATTTTTCCCAGCCTCTAGATCGCGACCATAAGGAAGGAAATCTCGGGGATAAGGCAGCACACAGGAGAAACTTGCACGAGTACCGAGCGCTTCAACAAGCTCTGTGCCACCTGTCTCACCACCAGATCAGCGAGCAACTGCATGATCCAATACTTCTATGAAGGATTATCCATGATGGACAGAAGCATGATTGATGCCGCAAATGGAGGAGCACTAATGGACAAAAACACCAGTAGCAGCAAGGCATTTGATTCAACATGGCAAGCAACACTCAACAATTTGGGATTAGAGGGTCAATTGCCTCGGCAAAGTGAACTAAATCAGTGCAGTTCTCCAACCAAAGGCTGGAGAACCAGCTGACCGAACTCGACATTCTAGTGAGACAACTGGGTGTTAGTCAACATCACCCAACCATGGCAGCAAAAGTCTGTGGCATATGTACTCAACAGAGCATTCCAACTGATAGGTGCCCCACTTGCAAGAAAACCGAGTCTAGCCAAACCGAAAGTGTTGGAGTCAAGAGAGATTTCAATATGGGAAGCAACCCTATCGTAACCCAATTCGATAACCAATCATATAGAACAACCATTCTACCAATCCATACCAGACTATACGCTACCAAAAAGAGTCGGATTCATGCCGATTCGCCTATGGGACAACTAGTTATCAGCAGCCGAGTTCACAATACTCAACATCATCCTTCCCACCTCAAAGAACAGAGAACTCCTACCCAAGATAACCTCCATCACTAGAAGATTTAATGAAGCATTGCAGCAAGTAACATAGAATTTCAGCAATCAGTAAGCTCCAGCAATTTACAATTTCAGCAAAATATGACCGCCACCATCCAGACCTCAAGATGCAAATAGGTCAGCTGGCAAACACCGTGAGTGAACTACAACAGTGGGCCGAAGTAACCTTCCCTCCCAATCCATTCCGAATCCGGAGTGGAATGCTAACGCAGTAATACTCAGAAGCGCAAAGAATTACCTCACTGCATAAGAGCCAGCATCGCACAAAGAACAAGATGAAGTTTAATCAAGTGACAGCCGACTCACCGCCTCACTCTCGCACAAAGGTCCCATTACCATTTCCATCCCGAACCGCCTCCTGGCGAAAAAGCCAGATTCTGATGACGAGCTGTGAAGATGTCTTTGAAGGTGGAAATCAACATTCCACTTCTCGATGCTATTAAGCAACTTAAAATACGCAAAAATTCCTCAAGGAATTATGCTCACAAAAGAAGGAAGACGGTAAGGAATCGAGAACTTGGAGGTGTGGTCTCGAGCTAACCAGGAACCACCCCAATTTGTGAATTTCACAGGTCTTGCCAGAGAAATGCCGAGACCTCCTCGGTATCTTCTGGCCCCATGCACCATCTGGTGACTCCACATTCGCTGATGCTATGTTGGACTTGTGGGCCAATCAACGCCATGCCAAGCATCAACTTATGTGTCCCTCAACCTGGGAGATCTAGAACCCACAGTGGATGACCATACAACTTGCTAATAGAAGTATCGCAACCCCGGAGTTCTCGAAGATGTCCTCGTCAAGTGGGATGAATTAATCTTTCCAGCTGATTTTACGTGCTCGATATGGAGGACGAGGCCATGAGAAAGGATCAACATTGATACCGGGGGACCATTTTAATGACAAAGAAAGACGAAGATCGACGTACATGCCGGAATCATTTTCTATGGAATTCTTATGACACATCGTGCGCTCAATATCTTTGAAGCTATAGCACTCACCGAAGACCACTCACTCTTTGGCATAGATATCATGGAAGAATTAAGGAAGAATATTTCCAATCCGACAACCTAGCAGGGAATGGAAGATCTTTACTGGAACTCGATGCCACCGAGCAATTGTCAAGGCTCATATGATGAAGCACCTATAATTCAGCCTTTGAGGAAGATCACATTTACATCAGAATTTGGATATTTGAAAAAAGAATTAATCGAAGTTAATAAATCAAGTTTGCTATCCCAAGCCCTCGTGAGAACAAGAGCAAAGGCGTATAAAAGTCACAAACTAGAAAGCTCATACCAAATCGCAACGCAACTATATTCACAAATGGCGAAGTCGCCAAAGAAGGCCGAGTCAATGTCAGTCAAAAGTCAACTTACCAACGAAGTCAAACACAAAGCCGACACTCCAAACCATCTCGGCCCAAGGAAGACTGCATCGAGCCTATTGCTTCACCCGACTCAAGACCTAAACCATATGAGAGCCGAGGCCGACTTTACCCAATCGGAAGCCGAAACAAGCCTTCCAAGCTCGGCTAGCACGATAAGGCTGAGTCCATAACGGCAATCATGATGCCGAATCAAGAACAAGCTTGGCCAGTTTGATCCGAGAGTCGAACTCGAGAATCTCCATCTCCACCACCTATGGAGCTGAAACCACTGCCAACCATTTAAAATATGCTTTTCTCGACAAGTTGAACAACAGCTCCCCGGTCATCATTGCAAGCAACCTCCCCTGAGCAGGAAGACAAGTTATTAGGAGTCCTCAGCAACACAAACAGCAATCGTGGGAAACTTTCTGACCTCTCCATCAATCCTCCATATGCATGCAACGAATATTAATGGAGGAAGATATTAAGCCCATAAGGCAACAACAACGAAGACTGAATCCTACCATTCTAGATGTAGTCAAGAAAGAAGTCACAAAGCTACTTTGTCAAGCATCATCTACCCCATCTGCATACAGCCAACGGGCGTAGTCTTTCATGTGCAGGTAGTGCCAAAGAAATCTGGGATGACTGTCATTTAAAAAAAACCAACAAGACGAGTTGGTACCGATGAGGATTCAGAATAAAGCCAAGCGTATGCATCGACTATAGAAAACTAAATCAGGCAACCCGCAAAGGATCATTTTCCTTTGCCTTTCATTGATCAGATGCTAGAAAAATAGCAGGGAAATCCCATTATCTGCTTTCTGGATGGATTTTGGATACATGCAAATACACATAGCACCCAAGATCAGCATAAAAACCACCTTCACATGCCCCTTGGCACATTCGCATACACTAGAATGTCATTCGCCCTGCAATGCTCCGAGTACATTCCAGCACTTGCATGATGAGCATATTCTCGCATTTTGTTACAGTGAGTGCATGGAAGTGTTTATGGATGACTTCCACCAGTATATGCCGACTCATTTGAAGCATGCCCGAACAACCTGCCCAAGTCAAGAGATGCACCGAAACGAATCTGGTTCTAAATTTGAAAAGTGTCATTTCATGGTGACCGAGGAATAAGATCGGGACACCTAGTCTCCAAAGAGGCATCGAAGGGACAAGGCGAAAATAGACATAATCTCTTCACTCCAAACCCCACCTCTAAAGCGGGAAGTTCATTTTGTAGGACATGGTGACCCAGATTCATCAAGGACTTCAAAGAAAGTGGCTCATAAAACTGGGCTCCAAACTCCTGTATGAGCACTTCAACTTTGACCAGCTCCTGCATTATAGCATTTCAGGAGCTGAAGAAAAAACTTACGTCCGCACTCCATCCCTGCAAGCACCAAAAGCTGGGGACCTGCCATTTGAACTCAGCGATTTATCTAATTCGGGAGTCCGGTTTCTACGCAGAGTTACCCAGCCTGGCCAACCAAGCATGTCATCGCATATGCCCGTGAACATGGACTCGCCCAAATAAAACTACACAACAACCGAGAAGGAACTCCTGGCAAGTGGATAAGTTTCTGCTCACCTTCTGCTCCAAAATAGTGGTATTCTCCGATCACGCCTTTTGAAGTACTTTTGAAGAAGCCGATGCAAAGCCGAGACTGATCCGTGATGCTTTTCTCCAAGAATTTGACTTGGAAATCAGAGACAAGAAAGGTGCCGAGAATGTCTGTAGCAGACCACCTAAGCAGGATTGAAGGAGAGAGCGAACAACTACCCATCCGAGACGAAGTTCCCTGACGAGCAACTCCCGCATATCAAGTCGGCTCCCCACCATGGTTTGCAGATATTTGTAACTTCAGAGCTACATCTCAATTTCCACCCATGGCATCTCGAACCTACAAGGAAAAAGATCCGCAGTGATGCTATATTACGTATGGGATGACCCCTATCATGGAGATTATGCAATGATAAGATCATCCGCAGGTGCATTCCCTCGAGACCGAGATCAAGTCGGCCCTTCATTTCGGCGTCACTCCTACCGGAGGAGGCTACTACGGCCATCTCTGGATCAGGAAAGTGCTTGATTGTGTCTATTGGCCTTCCATTTTCCGAGACGCCATAAATTGCCCCCACCGCGATGATGCCAAAAGTGTGGATGGCCCCGAGTAAAAGGCATGAAATGCCCCAAAGAGCCCATCCTATTCTGTGAAGTCTTTGACGTCCTGGGGCATAGATTTTACGGGACCATTCCCAACCTCCAATAGCTATTCATACATCCTCGCTTGCCGCTGATTATGTATCAAGACAGAAGCCATCCCCACCGTAACCAATGATGCCAAAGTAGTAGTGGACTTTCTGAAGTCCAACATTTTTGGGTGGTCCTGGTTCCAAAGGCGCTCATCGCTGACCGTGAGTCACCTGTAATAGAGCTATGGCTTCCTTCTTCAAAATATGGGTGGCACATGTGATAGCCACAAAGATACCACCCCTGCACTAATGGGCAAGCTGAGGTGTTTAACAGGAAATCAAGCATACACCGCAAAAAGATGACAAATCCCAACAGGAAGGACCGGAGCAGATTCTTGAAGATGCTCTATGGCACATAGAAAGATATCGAACACCTCTGAATGTCCCCATACCGAGTTGTTTTCAAGAAAGCTTGTCATCTACCTCAGAGCTCGAGCACAAAGCTTACTGGGGTCAAGCAATGCAACATGGCTTATGACCAAGCAGAGAACATAGGAAGTTCCAACTTCAAGAACTAGATGAACTTCGCCCAGAAGCCTATGAAAAATGCCAGGATCTACAAGCAAAAGGTAAAAAATTCCATGATGACCAGATTCTTGAGAAAAGATTCCACATTGGCCAAAAAGTGTTGTTGTTCAATTCACGATTAAAACTCATACAGGTAAGCTCAGGTCCAGATGGGATGGACCTTTTGTTATTACTAACGATTTCCCCATGGTGCAAGTGCATTTTAAGGAAGAACATACCAATCGCACCTTTCAGGTCAACGGGCACTAAGTTAAACCATTCCTCGAAGGTCCAAAGACCGACAAGAGAAAACATGGAGAATATTTCCTTGGTCAAGCCGACCCGCCAGATGGCAGCATAAAATACTCAGCCACCCCTTCGATCTAAGCATTGAGGACAATGCCGAGACTAAGTGTGAGGGAGAGCCGGATCACTTCCACCATATCTGCCCTCCTCTTTCTCTATTCCTTCTTTAATATTTCCTTCCTCTTCCATTCAGAATTTCATTCCCAATAATAGAGTTCCACCACTTCCGAGTCCACTCCACCACAAATTAAATAGCAGAATTGCATTCAAAAAAAAAAAAAAAAAAAAAAAAAGAGAGAGATCTTGTTGAATCCGAAAGACTGGCGAATCAGCACAGTAGGAACCTCTTCATCCCTAAAGGAACTCTCCTTACCTACAGGGAACCAAACCTTCGGATCCTAGGCGTAAGTGGCAGAATTGGGAAGGGAACCTTCAGAATGAAGAAACAGATCAGCCAGCAAGAATTTGAGCCTTCAATGAAGACGGCTAAAACAAGGCGCCGCCTTTTTCTCGGAGTGATTTTGTAAAGCATGCTAATTATGTGTACTGAATTTTTGCCTTAACTCTCCTGGATACAACTGTTGTACACATGCAGGAATGAAATGATCTAGGCCATGTTTTTAAGAGCCCAGAGCCAAATAAGCTGCCCAAAACAAGCCGACTCTTTGTCCCCCCTTTGAGCCTCATGTGTCCATTTTTTTTTTTACACCTCACTACAAGCCGAGGTCAGAAAAACCATTATCTTACCTCACCTGAAGCCGAGGAGCCTTGGAATTGTCCCGGGAGTGAGTTAAAACTGCTGGGGAAGCTCTAGGAGCAGAATCCGCTTAGAAAACCGCCAAAAGCGTAAGAGGAGAAAACAAGAAAAGAGAAGAAAGAAGTATGAAAACAAAAACAAAGCAGGCAGCCGAAATAAATAAGCTGAGATAGAAATCAGCAAGCTGTATAAAAAAAAAAAAAAAAAAAAAAAAAGAAAGGGTATGCCAAAAAAGGAGCAAGTAACAGCTCAAAGGAGACCTCAGCAACCAGGACTACCTCCTACTGGTTACACTCACTCCCCATTGCTCCTCTCCTCCCCATGGGTTCTTAAACCAGTTCTCTTACACCCATCCAACCCATAACCTTGACTCGCTACAAGCCACAAAAGTCCTAGTGATCATAACTGTGGTGTTGCAGATGTAAGAAGAGAGCTCAAAGATACAGCAACACTAATGCCATGCAATGCTGAGGTAAACACGGCCAGACACCCGAGAGAAGTGAGAAATTTAGCATTAGCAAAAGTTGTCACTCAAGGCACCTCTTCCCCATTGAAGCCATAAAGACCCCCTCGAGAACCAAGGGAAGTAGCTTCCCCGTGGTATGCTGCTCTAACCCTGGGATGAAGAGAGGCCGACCTCAGATAGTCAGTTTGAGGAAGTCGAATGCAGACGAGTCTCCCTAATGAAACTCTCCCCTTGTTTAAGTCACATATTTTGCCCAGAGTGCAAAAAGCTGCGTGGGGGTTTGATGAATCATAAACAAAGACATCTCAAAGGGACCTAATAAGAGTGCCATTGAGCAACTCATGAGCTTAAGAGACAAACTGTTAGCTAAAATCCAAATTAATGGCCAAAACCCGAAGTAAAACATAATTGTGCCTAATCAAGATTCTTAGCTAATTATCTCTTCATTGTGTTCACACAAAGCCCAGGCCGAGACCATCTTGGCCAGATGCCGACTGGCCAGCTCAGCCAGAGCACAATCAGCATGTTGATCTAGGTAGCATCCCACGTCAAAGCAACATAAGAACCACCTGATGCCAACTCACGCCTCCACGCCACCTCCTAGAGCAACTTGCAACGCAAGCAACAGCAAGGGTAGAATAAGAATTTCGCTTGTAATTCTGTTAGCATCGTTAGTCAGTGCCCGACCTTGTATAAATAGACGGAACTCTGATAGAATAGGCTTTTTTTGGCATTCAAACTTTTTTCCACGCTCATAATCTCTTTCTCCTCCGCCTCACGGGGTACATAGAGCTGTTAATGCTTTCCCCGATTGAGGAAATGCAGGTTGAGAACCGAGAGGTCAAGGTTATCGAGGAGACCGATTGAGCACCAACGCACTGTGGACCTGAACCTCAACGCCTTAGCTAGTTGAGGTGAATCATCGCCGTCCGTCCATGGCGATCGTCGTGGAAGATGGAATCATCGAATCCAGGCCCTGTGTTTGTATTTTGCTTTCAATATTACGAGCATTTTCTGAATTCTGAACTCCATTGCATTCCTGAAATCTAAGTTCAATTACCGTGTCAGGATTGCACCTGGTAGAGGAACAATGCTAAACTAAGCCGATTGGAACTGGTTTAGCTAATTCAGTAGGTAATCATTTAACGATTGTTAATAGGGAACCTAAAATCAGCTCTGAACTTAATCCCCGGTCAACCGACGAGGTAGCGATTGCATAAATCCCGGTATGGCAATGGACTAACCTTTGGCGATTGCCATAAGAACATCGGAGGCTGATTGAGGATTGTAATTGAAATGACCGAACCAGAAAGGACTTGATTATTGAAACTAAAACATGGACACAAGAACAGTAATAGTGTTAGGAGAAGAATCGCATTTTGATTATAGTTGACTGCTTGATTCTAATTGCATTTCAACCCCTTGCTTATCGCTTTTAAGTTCGAGACAGAGACAGTCCATCTCTGTAGCGCCTGTCTGCATTCAACCGAGACCAAGTTGGGACTGCCTCGGCTGAGACCGACTCGGTTCAGTCTCGTTGAGAGCAACTCGGCCGCCGACGAGACGAAAGCCAAGCATTCTACATCTGCATTCTACTCACTTCACTGCACACTCATCTCACAACCGAACACACCGTGGTCCTCGAGAAGAATGACCTAGGTTAGCTATACTATAGTTAGCTTTTAGTTATCCGATAAAGTGTTGAAAACGACACCACACAAAGGCTCGGCCGAGACGCATTCGGCCTTGGGTGGGGGTTTAGGTTCCATCTCTGTTTGACGTTACGCTTACCAAAGCAAAAGGGTTCAGGGGAGGATCAGGTTTGATGATGCGAGCTGTATTATGCTAACCAAGAAAAGAAATGGGGAGTTAACCAACCCGGATATCGGTGAGTAGATGACCCTTGCTTGTGGACCAATACGGCTTTGCCCTTCAGCCCGACTTAGAACGCTTCTCTTCTTTAGCAGTCGTCCTTTTCACCTCTTCTTTCCGTTTTCCTATCCGCTTTTTTTTTGTTGTTCTCCTCACTTCTAGAATGGGTTTATATAGGCTTGGGTGGTGGCTTTCTTGGCCGTTGGTTGTTATCGGCTTGATAACCGAAATCGTGGATGGTTGAGGTTCCTAATATCGTGGGTAATTCTAAAGCGTGGCTTTGATAGGATTGACTGGTCTTAGTTGAGATCCGATATGGATTGGATAAGGTTGACTTGCCTCGACCGAGATCCTCCTATGATCCGAGCCTGTTGAGATTCCGATATGGATTGGAGAAGGTTGACTTGCCTCTACCGAGATCCTCCCGAGATCCGAGCCTGCTGAGATTCTCGATATGGATTGGATAAGGCGGGAGTCCGAGAGGTAAGTGGATTTGGTTTAGGTTTGACCGGGTCCAGTGGTTGCCTAGGTTGATTCAGTGGTTGACTCGTGTTTTGACCCATTCTTATAAACTGGTCGGACCGATTGGGGGTATAACATGAGTTAATCTCTCAGTAGACAATCCTGCAGTCTCTAAAAGTGCGCATAAACGCTACAAGAGATGGACTTTCTATCTCAGATTTAAAAATAGTAAAAAAAGGGGTCAGAATGCAATTGAAATCAACACGTAAATTAACTACACCCGAATGCCGAAATTAACTACAATGCTAATGCAACTATGCTACTCCTAATGCTATTGTTATTACAGTGTTCATGTTCAGCCCAATAATCAAGTTCCTTCCAGTTCATTCATTCCATTACAAATCCACATCAGCCTCCAAGATTCTTATGGCAATCGCCAAAGGTCCGTCCCCTTGCCATATCGAGGATTTATGAAATTGCTACCTTATCAGCCATGGGCAGAGATTAAGTTCAAGCCGATTTTAGATTCTCATTAACAATCGTTAAGTGATTACTACATGAATTAGCTAAACCAGTTCCGATCGGCTTAATTTAACATTGTTCACAATTTAATTGCAATCACTTCAGGGATCAAATCATGAATTAAAGTAGAGGGAAGGAAATGAGATAAGAAATGCAGAATAAAATTGATTTAATAGAAACAGAAAGTACAAATACAATGGTCCTGATTCGTGATCCATCTTTCATGATTTATCGCCATGGTCGACGGTGGTTCACCCGATAGCCCGAGCGCCGAGGATCATATCCACTAGAGTGCGTTAGTAATCTGATCGGTCCCTCTCGACAGACTTTGGCTTTCCAGCCTCAAACCTGCACTTCCTCAATCGAGAGAAACGCTAATGAGCACTATGCACCACCATGAAATGGAGAGAACGGAGCGATAAAATGGATATATTAAAGTGTAATCAAAGTGAATTCCAAGACACTTGAAAGTGGACAGCTCCTATATATACATGAGCTGAGCAGCTAGATGATGCTAACAAAGTATCCTAACAGAATTACAATGTGAATTTCCTATTCTACCCTTGGAAGATTTTCCAAAGTGACGGCAGATTCTCCAAGAGTGACATGGCAGCTGAGCTGATGCTGAGGAGGCCACTAAGTCGATGGATGGCTGATGTGGACAACATAATCAAGTTGCTATTTATGGGCTATTGGGCTGTTGGCCACAAGGCATGGACTACCGAGACGACACTTGGCTTGGCCGAGATGACGGTTTGGCCGAGATGACTTCATCTCACCGAGACTCTTTGTTGACCTTGGTCAACCTCTACTTAACTTCAAGTCAAGAAGGAGTTGAGACTTTTATTAGCTAAAACTTTGAACCGATACAGATTTGTATTTTCTCTATATTTAAGCCCATAAACTGAATCTTAGTTATCAATCCATCTAAGCACAAAATAGTCTTGCAAACAGCCTACTTAGGTGTCTAAAAGATGTATAGTTTGTGACTCATCAACGACGCCATGGTCGATGGTGGTGGTTCACCTCTAGTAGCCCGAAAGGCTGAGGATCGATCCACTGCAGTGTGTTAGAATCCCAAGCAATCCCCTCTAGCAGACTTCTGGGCTTCTCGCCTTAGACTTGTACTTCCTCGCTCGAGAGAAACACCATTGTAGTAATCGCAACACTCAGAACTGAGGAAAACGAGAGCGACAGAATGTATACAATGAGAACGCAGAGAGTGAATTCAAAAACCCTTAAAATGTACACGACTATTCCTATTTATACATGAAATACAAGCAAACTACAAGGCCTAACAAAATTACAAAAGTGGATTTCCTAATCTGCCCTTGCAATGTGTGTTGGTCAGGCCAGGAGTGATGTGGGCATCTACCGGGTGTCGAGGTGGCCTCTTTTGTGGATGACCAACATCGGAACGCAACTAGGCAGCCTCATTCAACGCTATTCAAATGAGTTGCTAGAAATTGGGTCTGCCGAGATGGCATCGCCCGGTCCTTCGATGCCGGATCTAAGAGCTTCATGGACCTGCACTAAAAGGAAAATCAGCTAACATCCTTGAATTAGCACAATTTTGTATTTTCTCTATTTTTCAGTTCCTAATATGAATCCCAGCTAATATTCATTCCTTAGTTGCAAGATATGCTTGCAATGATCCTTCTTAGGTCCGAGATAGGTGTATAGTTTATGACTCATCAGTACAGGATCAGGATTTGGGAAGCTGGAAGTTGTAGGAGGTGATTGTTTCTGGATAGCCGATACATTCCAAGGGACTTAAACCTCAACGCTACATACTAGTGTACCACTACCGCCGGCATTCTACACTAGACATTTTCTACATTAACTCTGATTTTCACACTTTAGCACAATCTAAAACACACTTTGTCCTTTTGAGAGAATCGACCTAGGTTAGCTATACTATAGTTAGCTTTAGTAATTATTCGAGGTAATGTAGATGACTAAAAAACCCATTTATCACCATTCAAGGTTTGTCGAGCTAAAGTCTTGCTTTTAAATTTCTTCCGTGATTAAACCATGCCGACTCCATCTTAATTTTTGTTGTAGTTTTAGCTTTTCCTTCAGTTCTTTATTCTTAGTTTCTTTTCCTTTTAGTTACCATTATGCTTATTTCTGCTCTTATTTTTGTGTCATTTCCTGGTTTCAAAAAAAACTTATCCAAGTCGAACTGCTCATGCTCCGATGCCCTCTACCGGATCTGGATTGACTTTGGCCTCGACAAGACTAAGTTTGCATTCTATCATTTTTGATTTCTGCTTTGTTTTCCTCCCAGCCGAATTCGAATTTGGATTGTTCAAAAAATGTTTTGAAAAAGAGAATTTGAAATGATTTTTTAGGTTTTTATTGTGAGCAGTAGGAAGCAATTCAGAGCTCGAGAGATTTTTCAACCTGTCGTGGAATAAAATTTTGGAGTCCTTAGGCAGGAAGTAGCTAAAAACTGAAAAAGAGAAACTATTGTGACAGAGCAAGGTATCCATGTGAGGATTTTTTATTTGTGTATATATAATGGCTTTGCACCTTGCCATTCTCTTTCTCTGGTGTGATTTTTGTGATCCTTGTTGATCAGTATTCTAGATTTTTCCTCGACTCTTGGATATATCTGATTTCACATGCAGGAATGACATGATCCAGGGCCATGTTTCTAATTAAACTCTGAGCCAAATGATCCTAGAATTTTATCCCTGTATACCCCCTCTTGAGCCTGAATGACCATTTATTTCTAACAGCCTCATTATGCCCAAAGCCAGAAAACTATGATGCAACCTCAATCTCAGGAGCAGAGGAGCTTTGGAATTGTTTTGGGAGTAAGTCATGATCAAGTGGGGGAGATACTAGGAAGCAAAAGCAAGAGTGCAGTGGTATGAAAAGAGTTGAAAAGAAAAGAACAAAACAGGTGCATGGAAATAAAAGAAAATGAAAAAGCAACTAAAGCCATAAGCTGTAAAGCAAAAAAAAATACAAAGCATTTGAGCTGCGTAATAGCAAGTAAGGAAAAGTTGAAGGAAGAAAAATGGAAAAGTGGAAGGAAAAGGAACAATAAGGAAGGTCTTCCCAGAAAAAAAAGAGTGAGATCTGGGGATCCTCCTCATACTTGAAACTTACTCGCCATTGCCCTCCCTCCCCATGGCCTCTAAACTCACTTTCCTCTTATATCCTACCTTGACCCTGGCCTGCTATGTCGAAAGAAAGTCCCTGCTGTGTCATGGTGTACATGTGTTTTTGAGGTATGAAAGGAGAGGTTAGTCAAAGTTCAGTAATAATAATTTCATGTGATATTTGAGGTAAATACAACCCAAACACTTGTGAGAGAATAATTGCCTAAGTGGAAGACTTGTTCTTCCTTTCTTGCAGGTTCAACAGATGATCTCAAACTCTCATCATAAGAAAGACTCAACCGCATGAAGTCGCCCCAACCAGACCGACTCCATCTCTACCATGCCAGGCTTCTCTGCCCAATAAATTTCAACGAGGAACTAAAGGCTGTGATTCACCTCAATCTACATCAGAGGCCACCACTTACCAACTGCTACCACGCTATTCTGGAGAAATGGTAACAAGTAAGTTACGTAAGCGGTAGATTAGGAATCCAATTTGTAATTTTGTTAGGATTTGTAGTTACCACACTTTAGCTGCTGTTCAGCTCTTTGTATATATGGGAGTGAATCGCGGCACTTTTCGGGGCCCTTGGAATTCATACTTTCCTGATTTCATTGTTTCCACTCTCTCGCTCTCATCTTCTTCATTGCCATGGTGGTGGTTGCTATCATCGACATTTCTCTCGATCGAGTGCTTGCAGGTTAGGAACCGAGAAGCTGAAGGTTGTTGTAGGGGACCAATTGATTACTAATGCACTCTGGTGGACCTGATCCTGGCCCTAGCTAGTGGAGGTGAACCATCGCCACGCACTATGGCGATCGCCATTACATTAATCACCGAATCCAGTTCGTGTTTGTATTTCTTGCCCAATAATATAAGTGTTTGGATTTTTGATCTCTGTTGCATTCCTAAACTCTAACTCACTTGCTGGCTAAATGATTGCACAAGGTAACGTGAACAATGTTAAGCTTGCCGATCAGAACTGGTTAACTACTATAGGTAATCAACTAGAGAACCTAATCGAGAACCTAAAATCATCCTTGACTTAATCCTCGCCAACCACCTATGAAATGATCAGGTAAATCCTTGGTATGGCAATGGACGAATGTTTGAAAATCATCATAAGACATTAAAGGTTGATAAGGACCTGTGGATTGAGTGACTAAAACTAGAACTGACTTGATTCTTGACCTAAATATGAATACAAGAGTAGCAGCAAAGTAGAGTAGTTAGTTTAGTTGCATTCAGATTTTACTAATCAGATTTTACCTTACTCCACCCAAAACCCAAAACCGCTTCCCTACTTTTTAGTCTGAGATAGAGTTAGTCCAATCAGAAAGGCCCGTTGCACTTAGCCGAGACTGTCGTATAAGGCTTTCTTACCGAGTCCATATCAGACCAGTCTCCGCCGAGACCGTGTCGATAAGGCTTGCATGAGTCCATACCCACTGCCTCGCCGAGAAATGAAGGCACTCTATACTCAAGAGAGTTTCCAGTTTACTAGCTTTTCAAGCATAAAATCACACTGAAAGACAATGGCCTCAGAAAATTTGACCTGTGGGTCAATTATACTATACAATTTCGGGCTTTATTTGATAAACGAATATGACTAAAAAACGCTCTTATCAGAAAACCATCTCATTAACGGAACTAACCTGTTTAATGATACACCACCTTGAGCTGTCAGTATGATTCTCTTGAATTCATGCCATGTATCGGGACAATGCAACATTTAATATGGGGCGGGGGGATTGCATGGACATTTAACGTTTGCTAAACAAGTTGTGCTTGGAACCTTGAAATCTTTGAAATCTTGTTCTGTCTCTTCAAAGTCCAAACTCTATTTGTTTTAAATTTTGTTTTAATCTCGATTTTTATTTTTCTATCTTTTTCTATATGTCCCTTTCAAGTCATGTACTCTTTGTTATAGATAAGTATGCGAGTCTGAGCCGAGTCCAAGCTGATCTCGACTGCCCAGCCAATTTCAACCTTTGTCAAAATTTTACTTTTTGTTTCCCTATCGAATTTCTGAACTCTGATCGTACGAAAAATGCTTTTGAAAAGAAATTTTGAAGCACTTTTAAGTGTTGGATGGATTCAGTAGGAAGCACTGAACCCTAGGATAGATATTTCAAGTTTCGACAAGGAATGAAGTTTTGCACCTGTAGGTAATAACTGATTGAAAAACAGAAAAGATGTGGACCATTAAGTGATAGAGTAATTGACGTGTGAGGATTCTGTTTCATGCAATATATGGATGGCTTGCATCTCATGATCCCTTTCTTGTGTGATTTTTAAGCATCCATGTTAAACTGTGTATTCTGGATTACTTGACTTCTCTAGATATATATGGCTTCCAAGGAATATCCAGCCATGTTTCTAATAGTTTTAAGCTAAAATGACCTACCTTTTGTAAAATGTATCCCTTATTTTACTGCCTTTGCTTGAATGACCATTCTTCTAGGACAAAGTTGAGCTTGAATTTTTTCAGAGAGGTTACTACTCAAGCATTGGGAGCATTTGGGGATGGGCCAAGAGAAAGGGTTCAAAAAGGATCGAAGTGAAGACATTAAGGAAACAAAAAGAAAATAAAAAGCAGCCAAAAGTCATGAACTATAAACATAGCAAAAAGCTGCAAAGAATATGAGAAAAGAAGAAAAGAAAATTAAGAAAGTGGAAAGAAAGGAAGTGAGTTAGAACTGTGCTGAGTGACTTACAAAGACTGTGATACTCCTCATGCTGGCTTAGCTTATTCTGATTGCTCTTTCTCTTTTCCTATGGTTAGAACAACTCACTTACCCATCCTATACTCCCACCTTTGACCCTAACCACGATAAAAAGCTGAGAATAAAAGCCCTTAATTATTTCTGCATGTATTTTGAGATGGATGAGAGACCAATCAAGGCTCTGGGCAATACTTTGGGCTAGCATGGGTGTCGAGTAAAATACAAGCCCAAACATTTGAGAGGTTGAGAGAGTATGTTCCTGAGAGAGCTCTGTCACTCCCTGCTCACCCTTTGATGTTACAGACGCTTAATCGCCTCGGGTGGGGAGAAAGTAATTTCTTTAAATATTTTGAATGTCTTGGTTCCCAGGCGAATGAATGCTAATTTGTTTTATATTGAGTTTAAGAAATTTATTTTAAAATTATTTTCTTTTTAAAATTTCCCTTGTTTGAACTCTTATTTTGCCCAGAGTAAAAAAAAGTGTGGAAAAGTGGGGGTCTGATGAGTCATATTTTATACACCTTATGTGATCCAGATTTAGCAAGTAGATCATTTGGTGCTTAAGAATGGAGTCTTAGTAGCTGAGATTCATATTATGATCAAGAAATAGAGTAATCATAATTCATGCTTAATTTGAGAATTTACAATAAAAAGACTCATTCCTCTTTTCTTGAGGACCAAAGATAGATGATCCCTGCTCATCATGTGAAGCCCAAGTGAGGGAGAGCTCGCTCGTCAGACTAATTCATCCTAGAACCGATGACCCTATGGTCCAGTAGTTCAACATGAGCAGCCAAAGTGTATTGCCCAGCTTAAAATCACCATGGCAGCTCCAGTTTTAATCCAGCTTGCCACGCTATTCGGAGGAGTTTATAACGCAAGTAAGGCAGAATAGGAAAGTCAATTTGTAATTCAGTTAGGATCATTGGTTAGTGCATTCAACAAGTTCATCTTGTATATATATAGTAGAGCTGGGCACGTTTTTAAACGTTGTTTAATTCATATTTTCCATTTTTCATTGTTATCTCGCTTCTCGCTTTACACTCACAAAGGGTGCACAGTTTCAATGGTGCTTCTCTCACCGAGGAAGTACAAGCCAGAAACTGAGAAGTCGAAGATCGCCGTAGGGGACCGCTTGGATTACCAACACACTCTGGTGGGATCCGATCCCTAGTGTTCTGGCTAAAAGAGGTGAACCATCGTCGCTCGACTCATGGCAATCATCGTGGAAGACTTAACCACCAAATTCACCTTGTGTTTGTATTTTGTTCTTAATAATAATGAAAGTGTTTTCGATTCTGATCTCTGATCGCACAAGGTGACGGAACAATGTTGAACTAAGTTTATTAGAACTGGTTTAACTAATTCAAAGAATCAACAGAGAACCTAAAAATCAACTTCGAGCCTAATCCCCTCGCCAACCGATGAGGTAAAGATCGTGTAAATTTAAGATGGCAATGGATGAAATGTTCAGCGATCGTCATAAGAAAAACCCAAGGTTGATATGGACTGTAGAAGTGGAGTAAAATGAAACTGAACGGACTTGGATTATCGAGACTGAACATGAAACACAAGTACTCAGTAAAAGAGTTTAGGCTTAATCGCATTTACATTCTTAGCTTCATTTTCAGCTTCTTTCATTAATCGCACTTCCAAACCACCTATTTCCTGTATTTCAGTTCGAGACAGAGTCAGTCCAACTCTATTACATCTATTTGCACTTAGCCGAGACCAAGTTTCCACAAGTCTCTCATCGAGACCATCGCCCATTCTCCTAAGAGCGACCAAAGACTCTTACACTCGAGTTCCAGTTTTACTTCGCCACACACAAAATCACAATCGAACGCGCATCTATGTCTTAAGACAAATTCGAACTCAGGGTTAACTATGCTATACAGCTTTAGTTTATTTCGATACGCATCGGACGACTAAAAAATACGCTTATCGCTGCCCGGAAAGTTAGAAGTTCCGAGGAAAAAGAGCCGAAACGGGTCGAAGGCATTTCTGGGCTAGCTTGAAAAGAGAGGCTCCAACAGTACCTCCAGAGGGAGGAAGACTGGCCAACATTTATGATTTGTACGGGCTCTTAATCTACAAATATAGTACCTTTCCCCATAAGGATTACGTAACTGCCATAGACGTTTCGCAAACGACCGAGGGAAAACGCCGTCATACTGCCAACACTTACTACACCTGATCATCACATAGGAAGAACGGAAGGTTAAGATACACCCCTACTTCATCTGAATGACTGAACACTTGCTTTCACTAAGAAAGAAGAAGACAGTTTGTCCGACAAGACCACCACTGTGAGTTGCATCGCACATCGCAAAAGCAGAGGCTGCCCGCCCGACCCAGCCACAGTAAAAGACACAATTCGCTTGTACCTCGTAATGGAACGAAGGAGGATGTGATCATGAAGTGCGGAGAATTCTCAACATCCCTTTTTTGGGTACCGAGGAGCCATCAATTGTGCAACCCTGAACTAACACTCAAACAGATCGATACCGATGGTCTTGCCTCCATCTCAAGAATTGCTACTCTTCGTCATCCATGGCTTGGGAGAGCAAAACGAGAGTGCTTAAGGAAAATCCTAAGGCCTAGAAAAGTGTAGTCATAGGGACCTGAATGGGGACCACAGCCATGGGTGGCCTCATCCAGCTATATGTCTTGGATTCGGGTACAAACGGAACGCACTTCTCTCGACATTCAACTACACTCCCCAGCTCAACGCCACTAAGAAGGGTCCACCGAATTGCTTAGATTACAAGAGAAGTCAGGAGGCCAACCTGACCTCTAACGAGTCAAGAAAGTAGCCAAAGAGCATTTCCCATGTGAGAACACTGGATCAAAGCCGCAGCCCGGGAAAATACTCCAAGAGAGTCGGGAGTGGAGTACTGCCTGCAAAGAAAGAAGAGCTAACCCATGGCCTTAGCAATCTCGAGTCAAGGGAAGCAAAGCCAAAACCAACCGCCAGCTTCAAGAGCGGATAACTTGTCGCGAGGTGGACGGGCGCGGCAAGCTCCACAACGAGCACCGGAACAACAAAGCGTGCATAATGGAGCTACTGTTGAAACGAAGAAAATAGCCGATTTGGAGCTATGTGTCGAGACCACGACTTAAAATAAGGAGAGGCTTTAAAAATACGCGAAATAGGTAACTAAGTGTCTACAAGTCAGTAAAGAGGCCTCAGAGAAACCTCAACTTCTGGAAAGAGATTCATGTCAAGTCATTGCTAGCCAACTGCCATCAGCTGGACATTCAAGAGCCTCCCGAACTGACGTCAATCCATTAATACACCTCGCCAGATCATGTAATTTTAGGCTTGTTGAACTGAGTATGACAAAATGAAAGCCTCTTATTTCTCCTCCTCGAGGCCCTTTATAAAAAATAAAAAACAACAACAACAAAACAAAATAATAAGTTCTTTTCACTCTAAGTTTGAATACCCCATGATTGTGATAACATGCATAACTTTTTCCTTTTTTCATATTCTTTTTTCTTTTTTTCTTTTTTTTTCATGCATAACATTAACATCATAATAATGTATTTAATAAACTATATTAGAAACTTTAAAGGCAAAGCAGTCTAACACCGGGAGCAAGGGCCACGTAACTGAACGAAGTATACTTGA